>JAKSZP010002282.1:0-17921 GCA_022478985.1 Massospora cicadina | reverse complement strand
AATAAATTGGCATCGATCGAAATCCGTCGAAATAACTACTTAAAAAACATTAGACAAGACCTCATGGAAGAGAAGGAAGATAGCATCAGCGACACCGCCAACAACGAAATAGCATACATATCAGTAAAGGTCAATGGAATCAATGCACAACAGCTATGATAGACACAGGAGCGAATGTATCCTTAATTGACAAATTGGAATTAAATCGTATACAGTTGGAAAACAAAACAACCATACCAACACTACCCATAAATAACATCATCCTAATTGGAGCCACGGGTCGACAGAACAAAACCATCCGACACCAGGTACAATTAGAAGTGTCAAGCAACGGAGAAACAATTCCGATGGTTTTCTTAGTAGCGAGTGGGCTACCATTTACCCTGTTAATTGGATGCGATATACTGCGGAAATATGCAGCTATAATAGATATGGATAAAGCTAAAGTATTATTAAAATCAAATGAAGTTGAATGGACAGCAGCTCTGATTGAAAATAGGAAGGCACCCCCAGAACATATAATCTACTATATACGGGAAGGCCATGACCAGAGAGAGAAGATGTCCATCAACAGAGAGGTTCGCAATAGCCCAGAAGATACATTATGGATGGAGAAAATAGCTGAGATTAGAAAATTCCAAACGAGTAACATTGACCATATATTAACTGACGAACAAATAGAAAGACTGATACAAATTTATAATCGTTACAGACATGTATTTTCTGACACACCAGGCAAAATGAAAAATTTTCAGTGTGAGATAAAATTCAAAGATCAAACTGAATTTAAAAGAAAATCATACCCGATCGCATTTTCACTGAAAGAAGCCGTTCGTCTAGAGATACAGCGATTAATAGAAAATGATATAATTGAAATAAGCAACTCCCCGTACACCAATCCAATTGTAGCTGTACCAAAGAAAAATGGCGCAGTGAGGATTTGTCTAGACGCCAGGGAGATAAACAAAGCCATAATTAATGACAGGACGTCGCCTGGAGAAATCGACGAAATATTAAAGAAATTTTATGGCATACGGTATATCAGTATATGGGACACAGTGTGTGGGTATTGGCAGGTGGAGTTACACCCCAATAGCAGAAAGTATACGGCCTTTATTTTTGAAGGGCGTAACTACCAATTTAAAAGGTTACCCTTCGGCCTGGTAAATTCTGTAGCAGTTTTCGTGAAATGTATGGATGAGATCTTAGGACAGAATACACTGCAATTTACTACAGTGTATGTAGATGATTTGCTAATTACCTCCGATAATTGGGAGGAACACTGCAACAGGGTGGCACAAGTATTATATAAATTAGATGAAAATAATATAACACTAAAACTAGAGAAATCCAAACTAATAGCAAATGAAGTGCAATTTTGGGCTTTAACTTGTCTGAAACTGGCATAACCCCAGCACAAGAAAAGATGGAGGCGATACAGCGTTTCCCAGTACCAAAGAACAAGAAACAATTGCAATCGTTTCTTGGTATTTGTAATTATTATAGAAAATTCCAACATAACTATTCAGAATTGACAGCTAAGTTTTCCCAACAATTGTCATCAAAGGATAAGTGGAGATGGGGACCTGAACAGGACACAACATTTGAACTGATAAAAAAGAAATTTCTTAAAAACTGTAATGTTACATCATCCCAAACTTTAACAAAATTTTTATATGAATTGCGATGCAAGTGATGTAAGCCTTGGATCAATATTGTATCAAGAAGACCAGGAAGGCAACCATCAAGTGATCAGTTTTGCTAGCAGGACACTCAACAAGTGTGAACGCAACTATCACACTACTGAAAAAGAACTTCTGAGTATAGTGTTCGCTTGTGAAAAATTCAGAACATATATTTTAGGATACCCAATCACAGTACGCACAGATCACAAATCAATATCTTTCCTGAAGAACTGTAGATTAAAACATGGCAGACTGACGAGATGGACACTAACGCTCCAAGAATACAACATACATTGGGAATACGTCCCTGGTAAAAACAACATAGCTGCAGACGTGTTGTCCAGAGTAAACATACTGGCCCAAACCTTTGAGGGAGAAAAAGACCATCGCCAAGGTTTACCATATTTTAAAAAGCAAGTCTGAATTGGCAGACATATTAACTAATATACAAATTCATCAGCAAAACGATCCTAAAATTTTACAAATAATACAACGATTGACAGAACAAGATGAAAGAATTATGCAATATTACTGTATCCACAACAATATATTATTCACTAAAACCAAACAATCTAGTGAACAATGGAAGGTTGTAATACCAAAGATTATCGAAAAAGAAATTGCAATTGACTACCATGTGCGATATGGACATATGGGAGCAGTAAAAGTAGTCAAGGCACTACATGAACATGTCTACTTCAAAGATATGAACCGTAGAGTAAGAAAATATATACAACATTGTCATTTGTGTCAATTAGTTAAATGCAGCAATGAGAGGAGAGAAGGGGTAATGATACCCATTACATCTACAGAAAAATTAGAGAAAGTGTTTGTAGATATTTGTGGACCATTTCCACGCAGTGGTGGCAGACACCAATACAAATATATAGTGATAATTTTTGATCACTACACAAAATTCACTAAACTTTATGCCATAAACAGGGCAACAACCAACAAAATTTTAGAAATTATCATATCAAAATACATCCCAGAGATAGGAAAACCCCAGTCAATAATCACAGATCACGGAACGCAATTTCGAGGCCGAAAATGGCGAGATACTCTAATAAACCAAGGTGTGAAAACATATAAAACATCAGTATATCACCCTAACAGCAACCCTGCTGAGAGAGTTTTGAGAGAAGTAGGCAGAATTTTAAGAACCTACTGCCACACACAACAGAGAAGATGGGAAGAATATTTATCCCCAGCTGAAGATTTCATTAACTTAGCTTGTCACCAGTCAACTGATGAAACACCCTATACTGCTATGTTTGAGCAAAGACCACCCCGAGAAATTACAGAAATAATCAATTTTCCACCAGAAAGTGAATTTGAATTTAATAAAACCAAATTTTTTAACAATGCAGTTGAACGAGCTGACAAACTCAGGCTCAAATATAAAAAATCACAACCTAAGATCATAACATACGAAGTGGGAGACAAAGTACTCTTAAAAAATCGAGAACTCCCAAGTGCAATAGAAGGAATTGCTAAAAAATTGTTACTGCTATACACAGGCCCATATACTGTTACCAAGAATAACATGAACAACACATATGAAATACAAGACCCTGTGACAAAGAAAATAAAAGGCAACTACAACCAAACTTCCATGAAACGGTATATTGAAAATTAAATAATGAAAAAGATGAAATATTGCGATGAAGATTATTTATTATTGATACTAAGTAAGAAGTGAAAATATAACTGTAAGAATAAATGTTGACTATATTGTAATTTTATAATATAAAAATGTGATCCAAAGAAATAATGTAAAATGATGAAGAAAATTGTAATTTACCCGTACTACAAAAAGAAAAAATAAATAAAAAGAATAACATACGAGACCAACACATGGCATAATATGATAAAATATAAATTCCAAGAGCCAGTCAACAGTAAATTAACATCTTACCCGTACTATTAATAAAAAAAAAATATACGAGAAAGACACACAAGATTCAATGGCATATATAATATATTTCCAAGAGCCAGTCAACAGTAAATCAACCCGTACTAATAAAAGAGAAAAAAATACAATACGAGAACGACACCCAACATCCATGGCATATAAATAAAATATATAAATTCCAAGAGCCAGTCAACAGTAATTAACCATCTTACCCGTACTAACAGAATATATACGAGACGGACACCCACACCAATGGCACAAAATATAATAATTTTCCAAGAGCCAGTCAACAGTAATTAAGACCCGTACTACAAAATAAGAAAGAAATATACAAGATGATATACAGAAAAAGCAACATAAGAAGTTGGAGAAATGGAAGCAAGTAAATATTATTGATATAAACAATATATGATACCCAAACACGAGGCAAAAAACCAAAAGAGAGCCTATACTAAATGAAATATAACACAAAGACGTGAATCATGAAGATGAAGAAGATTATGAAATGACGTTTAATGTAATACCAAGAGAAAAGATTAATTGATGACAAAGAAGAATGAAAAATAATATACTAACGAAGAAATCATGAGAAAATACCAGTGATGAAATGTAAACAAACTATCCCAGTAAAATGTGAAGAATTAAGTTAAGATGAATCAAGAAGAAGAGAATATAATAATGTATAAACCGCAGATGCGTGAGATAATCCCAAGGATATTTATTATTTGTCGAAAGAACGACTACTTTATATTTTGAATTAAGATGAATTGACTGATGAAATTATTCCAGCAATCATTTATATTATTGACAGAGATGATGTACCTCTGAATTTATTGATGTTAGTATGGCCAGCAGAGATGTATGCCACAGTGAGCCACTTAACGTACCAAAATAGCAGTTACATAAAAAAATGTCTAATACGTCAAATAGAAGAATAACATGAAAATATTTCATCAAGCATAGAAGAAGGAACAGGAGAATATAAATAAAATGTGTATCTACGAATAAATAATATTGAAACAACCCAACGAAGAAGAAAGAAGAGTAATAAGAATATCATCGAGTATAAAAAGAGAGAGAAAATACCAATGAGCCAATATAATACGTTAGCATCCAGGCCCAATAGATCAAAATAGTGAGGGGATATGCCGAAAATAATTATCATCATAAGAAGGAGACAATCAAATACAATCACCATAGTGATAAAACAAACTAATTTGTTATAATGTGAAATAAATATAGGACAATGACTATCATAATAATGAATGAAAATATGGAAGAATATGACTATATTCAGTGAACATGAATTATTACAAATAATGTGTAACCAAGGAAAGCACCAAAAGTGACAAACAACTAACCAGAAGAAGAAAAAGAAGAAGAAGAGGAAAAGAAATGTACCATGAAGAATGAAGATTATGTATGAACAGTACAAGACATCAACATTCACAAGATATGGAAGGAATTAAAATCAATATAGTGACCAGAATAAGTGTAATGATTATTGGAATATCCAATAATAAAGAAACCAAGTGTTGAGCATCAATAAGTGATCACAAACAATGACAGTGAATACTTAATATAAGTGTAACAACATGTGATATAATAACATTTTACCCCAAGTAAACAGCACAAACAATACCAGTGAAAATGTTTATAACGGAGGGAAGTGATTAACCATTATAAGTGAAAGAATCAACGATTAACAAGTGAAATGCACAGACAATTAGTGTAACAAGTTTAATCCAAGATTGTAAAACCACAGAGATAATCAATAAGACCACCAAAAATATGATACAGAAAAGTGAATTAATTGTTCATAGGGATTAATAATAAAAGCTTTATAATCCTTGATATGAAATGTGCCTGAATGTCATAGCAACACAGGACAAAATGTAGATGAATGTCAAGAACAAATAGTAGCAAATAAACTAATTTGTTGAGTATAAACAATCAATGTACCAAAGCCTAGGTACAACCCACCAAAATATGTAACATAATTAGACTAAGAAACCAGTATTATTGTTTCAACAAAGTGTAAAAATGTGTACAAAATGTGTAAAACTTAATAATAAACCATTGTAGTAGAATGCCATAATGAGATGGCAATAGTTGAGATGAATACTGTATAAAAACTATGAAGCACATTGTTGTCAGACAACTGACACATAACCTCACATGAATTGAACCTATAACATAAAATCATATACATTAATTAAACCAAGTAATTATCCATAATTGTTTCAAACAGAGACTAAATAAGAATAAAAATGCAAAACAATGAATACCATATGAACTGAAGGACACAACAAATGAATCAGATTGAATATAATATCAATAAACCAAATAGACAGAACCCCAATGTGACAAGAGAGTTAGTCAAAAAACATTATCAAAACTTATAAAGAGAATGTAAAAAATGTTACCAGTAGTTAGAGAAATGTTCAATACTGCTATGAGAACACTCACAAATATTATACTAGTAGTTTAATAATTGAAATATTATAAACTAACTAACTGCAATCATAGAACCAGGTGTAAATAACCACCATACTATAACTTAGAGAGATTTCAGATAACAAAAAGTTAATGAATACATTGAACCAACAATGTACAACAATTGTACACAATTTTAATTATTAACAATATATCCCATGTGTACTAAAATAACTAAATAAGTGACAAAATGGAGAGATGAGAACAGAATGTATTTTGAATCATACTATATGTGTATACAAAATAACATTTTTACCAAAATAAAGTATGAACAAATGTATATAAATATACCTATTAGTGTTATGATACAAAAATATGTAGTAGAATAAGGAATAATAGCGATATAAGTAAATATAAACAATCGGACATAGTTGGTATAGACGCCATTAACAGATTTTGTTTAAACTATAAATATAACAATTTTATGTACTAACATGAAGGAGAAATGGACTCAAAATGTTTAGTAATAAGTATTAAGAGTGTAATTACAACAAAATATAGTGAAAAAGACTTATTTGTATTAAGAACCACTATATGAGTTTTGAAGAAGATCAAGTGAATTATTAATGGACGGAATTATTGCTTGTTTGGACTTAAAATAAAGCCACAAGTGTCCGCGATTTAATGCCACTATCCAAATGACGATATGACAAAAAATAAGAAACTTATAGCCATTATAAGTTTTTCAATCATTTTCGAATGTCCATGTATACGTCAGAGATAATCTCGAACCCACGCTTAGTGACGCTAAAAATTAAAATTTTTATTTAACCAAAGTGTTTGGGGTTGAGAGTATGACCTTTCTAAACCAATCAAATGAGCTTAATTTGACCAGACGAAAAGAGACGCTTTAGCGAGATGTTAATTGTTTTGCAACACTCGACGGCGAGAGGAACTATGTCAAAGTCAGCAAGATATATTTTAAAATGTGCGCGTCACCCCCAGTAACACAAACAAACATTAACCTATACTGAACACCCCATTATCGAGTGACAGTGAAATAAGTGAATAGTGAATTAACATGACCAGTGTATAATAAGGGTCATGTTCAGTGTAAATAAACAGGGAGTACAATATTTTAATAATTTTAAAGAAAATAATAAAAGGAATAATTCTCGTTGATAAACGAAAGTTATTGTTTTGACTGCACTAGTCAAGTAAACGCTTGAGTGCTTTAACCGATAATGATGAATAATTATCAGAATTTGATGAACAAAGTTATAGCACAATCTAATGGCAATAATTAATTAAAAGATGTATTTTTTATATTTAAAGAATAATTGATAACGGCGGAATTAATATTAAATACCGCTCATCAATTACTTGTAAATATAGTCGCTTAATTGACTATGACTTTTGAATTAATGAATAATAATTTTCTTGTGCGAATATTTTCATTACTGATAATTACACATCATATTAATAATAAATAAAGTGTTTGTAAAAATATTATTAAGAATTTTATAAATAACATTACTTATTATAAATAATAACTTACTCTCATCTAGGCAAACTAACCTAGAACCAAAACGTATATTTTGTCACAAAGAAACAATTCTGTCCTAAAATGATTTTTATAAAATGAAAGCAATAATAAGAGTTTTTTTCAATTTTTTTTCTCTTTCCAGTACATAGTAGTAATAACTAATGAATTAATAATAATATTTTAATAGTGCAACGTTCAAAGCACGTGTTTACAATCTTAGCTTCACTAGACATCAGAATACCATACGATAGTACGATAGTATTGACTATCGTATTGAGATTAATAATTTTAAATTTTGTTCTTTTTTATCATAATAAATAAGTAAACATTGTTATTAAAACACATCTTTATATCTTGTATCATGTATCTTCAAAGAATTCACGAAAATTGGTAATATAATTAACAAAGTGAACATAACCTAGTTCACCATATTATCGTACATTGTAACAGTGTTACCAGCCTTGAGCTGAAGAAGTCTCAATATTTGTTTAATTTGTTGTTGTTTATAAAGATATCATATTAATTGTTTTAAAAGAGTTTTGCTAAATTTCACTATTGTCAATAAAATCCTCAGTTTATTACCAGTGGATATAGAGTTTTCATTTCTATAAAATAGAAGCAAATAGTTTATTTTTTAGAAACAATTATTTCACAAGGTGGCGGCAATATTTAAATTATTGATATTGATATTATTCAACTTACAATTGAATATCTGAATTATTTTATTTAATGTGCATTTTTTCGATATTCAAACGGAATATCTGTGTGTTGTAAATGTGTTTACAGTGAGAGAGAAGTCGCCCATCGAGAAGAGTGAAGATATTCACGGATGGTAAGTGGGGAGGTGAATACAGTGAATTATTAGTGATCTTAATACTCTTTTAAACACAAACTTTAACTTCAATCACCCATTGCTAATTAATTATACTAAATATTAAACAACCACATGACGACGTGAGAGTCTACAACAACAACAACAACAGAAGAGGTACCCGAGAATGAAAATTTAGAACAAAATAATCTACAAATGTGTGATGAATCAAATGGAAACAGAAGAGTACCCGAAGATAAAAACACAACATCACAATGAGCCAGAGAGTCCGAAAATTAAAAATAATGAAGAAAGGAACAAAATAATTAAGAAAACGGGAGAGAAGAAAATGGAAGAAAGAAGAATAATACGCCCAAAGAAGACAAGGATTACAAAAGAATTAATAGAAATGACTCGAAGTGGTCTAATTAATATGATTAACTTCCCAATCGTCGACCGTGAAGAAGGAATCTATAGGAAGGAGTATCGAAGGAGCTTCATGAAGATGGACGAAGAGAAAACTATGTTACAACAAAGAAGAATATAAACAATAAAGTATTTCAAGCAAATATTTCCAAAAGAAGAATAAGGCATTCCAAGAAAAAGGAAGGCTATCAAGAACAACTGGACCGGATCATTGAAGGATACGCCCAAGAAATAAGAGAATTGCGGAAGAAGAGGAGCCAATCAATGGAAAAACCCAACCAGAAGACAGATGACGGTCAACCAGAATTAGAAGAGATACCAGATGTTAATAATAACAACGACCAGGAGAACACTGGACACGTGTATACCAAAGATAGTGAGAAGAAGAAGACGGGAGAACGGGAAGCAGATGAAGATCTGATAGCAGCAAAATGGAAAAACCAAATGATAGTAAGGTATATGACAAGAACAGATAGAAGCCTGAACACTGAAGAAGTTCGAACGACAAGAAGAGAGGAGAGCAATGACTATGGATAAACTGAATAAAAATACATTGAGAAATGGGACGGATTCTTTTGATAACGACTAATGCTACCAAGAACAACACACATACGAAATACAAGATCCTGTGACAAAGAAAATAAAAGGCAACTATAACCAGACTTCCATGAAACGATATATTGAGAATTAAATAATGCAAAAAGATGAAATATTATAATGGAGATTATTTATTGTTGATACTAAGTACGAAGTGAAAATATAAATGTAAGAATAAATGTTGACTATATTTTAATTTTATGATATAAAAGTGTGATCCAAAGAAATAATGTAAAATGTGAAGAAAATTGTATCTACCCGTACTACTAATAAAAAAGAAATATATACGAGACCGACACATGACAACTTTGGCATAAAGTATATGAAATATATAAAATTCCAAGAGCCAAGTCAACTAGTAAAGAACATCTTACCCGTACTAATAAAAAAAGAAAGATATACGAGAACGACACACAAGAACTTTGGCATATATATGAAAATATAAATTCCAAGAGCCAAGTCAACTAGTAAAGAACATCTTACCCGTACTAATAAAGAGGAAAAGATATACGAGAACGACACCCAACACCTATGGCATATAATATATAAATGTGTATATAAATTCCAAGAGCCAAGTCAACTAGTAAAGAACATCTTACCCGTACTAATAAAAGAAGAAGATATACGAGAACGACACACAAGATCTATGGCATAAAATATATAAATAATATTTCCAAGAGCCAAGTCAACTAGTAAAAACCATCTTACCCGTACTAATAAAAAGAAGAATATACGAGACCGACACCCAACATCCATGGCATAATATATAAATATATAAATTTTCCAAGAGCCAAGTCAACCAGTTATTAACATCTTACCCGTACTACTAATAAGAAAGAAATATACAAGATGATATACAGAACGAGCAACATAAGAAGTTGGAGAAATGGAAGCAAGTAAATATTATTGATATAAACAATAGATGATACCCAAACACGAGGCAAGACACTAGAAGAGAGCCTATACCAAATGAAATATAACACAAAGACGTGAATCATGAAAATGAAGAAGATTATGAAATGACGTTTAATGTAATACCAAGAGAAAAGATTAATTGATGACAAAGAAGAATGAAAAATAATATACTAACGAAGAAGATCATGAGAATATACCAGTGATGAAATGTAAACAAACTATCCCAGTAAAATGTGAAGAATTTAGTTAAGTTGAATCAAGAAGAAGAGAATATAATAATGTATAAACCGCAGATGCGTGAGATGATCCCAAGGATATTTATTATTTGTCGAAAGAACGACCACTTTATATTTTGAATTGATTTGAGATGAATTGACTGATGAAATATTCCAGCAATCATTTATATTATTGACAGAGATGATGTTCCTCTGTATTTATTGATGTTAGTATGGCCAGCAGAGATGTATGCCAAAGTGAGCCACTCTGAACTGCCCCAGCTAAAATTATGTTAGGGAATTAGGGAATTAAATAAACAAGGGAGATAATTACATAGAAAGAAAATAATTATGATTCAAATAGAAGAAAATGAAGGGATATAAGAAAAGCATAAGAGTCAACTTGGAAATGTACAACAATTGATGAATTCTTCAGAAAAATAAATATACGAATTCAGAATTAATCAATTCTTATAGGAAGGCATATGTAACGTACCAAAATAACAGTTACATAAAAAAAATCTAATACGTCAAATAGAAGAATAACATGAAAATATTTCATCAAGCATAGAAGAAGGAACAGGAGAATAAAATCAAAATGTGTATCTACGAATAAATAATATTGAAACAACCCAACGAAGAAGAAAGAAGAGTAATAAGAATATATCATCGAGTATAAAGAAGAGAGAGAAAATACCATGAGTCAATATAATACGTTAGCATCCAGGCCCAATAGATCAAAATAGTGAGGGGATATGCCGAAAATGATTATCATCATAAGAAGGAGACATGTCAAATACAATCACCATAGTGAAAAAACAAACTAATTTGTTATAATAATGAAATAAATATAGGACAATGACTATCATAATAATGAATGAAAATGTGGAAGAATATGACTATATTCAGTGAACATGAATTATTACAAATAATGTGTAACCAAGAAAAGCACCAAAAAGTGACAAACAACTAACCAGAAGAAGAAGAAGAAAGAAGAAGAAGAAGAAGAAGAAATGTACCATGAAGAATGAAGATTATGTATGACCAGTACAAGACATCAACATTCACAAAATATGGAAAGCATCAAAATCAATATAGTGACCAGAATAAGTGTAATGATTATTGGACTATCAATAATAAAAAACCAAGTGTTGAACATCAATAAGTGATCACAAACAATGACAGTGAATACTTATATAAGTGTAACAACAAATGATATAATAACATTTACCCCAAATAAACAGCACAGACAATATTAGTGAAGTGTTTATAACTGAGGGAAGTGAATAACCATTTATAAGTGAAAGAATCAACGATTAACAAGTGAAATACACAAACAATTAGTGTACCAAGTTTAATCCAAGATTGTAAAACCACAGATATAATCAGTAAGACCACCAAATATATGATACAGAAAAGTGAAATAATTGCTCATAGAGATCAATAATAAAAGCTTTATAATCCTTGATATGAAATGTGCCTGAATGTCATAGTAACACAGGACAAAATGTAGATAAATGTTAAGAACAAATAAGTAGTAAACAAACTAATTTGTTGAATAGAAACAAATCAATGTACCAAAGCCTAGATACAACCCACCAAAATATGTAACATAATTAGAGTAAAAAACCAAGTATTATTGTATAAACATATAGTGTAAAATGTGTACAAAATGTGTAAAACATAATAATAAACAATTGTAGTAACATGCCATAATGACATGACAGTATTTAAGATGAATACTGAAAAAATATGAAGCATATTGTTGTCAAACAAATGACACATAACCTCACATGAACTGGACCTACAACATAAAATCATACACAATAATTAAATAAAGTAATTATCCATAATTGTTTCAAACAGAGACCAAATAAGAATAAATGTACAAGACAATGAATACCATATGAACTGAAGGACACAACTATATGAGTCAGATTAAATATAATAACAATAAACAAATTAGACAGAACCCCAATGTGACAAGAGAGTTAGTCAAAAAACATTAACAAAACTTGTAAAGAGAGAGTAAGAAAGTTTACCAGTAGTTAGAGAATGTTCAATACAACTATGAGAATACCTCACAATATTATACAAGTAATTTAATAACTGGAATTTAATAAACTAACTAACTGCAATCATAGGACTAGGTGTAAATAACCATCATACAATAACTTAAGAGATTTCAGATAACAAAAAGTTAGTGAATACACTAAACTAACCATGTACAACATTTGTACACAATTTTAATTATTAACAATATATAATATGTAGTAAAATAACTAAATAAGAGTGACAAAATGGCGAGATGAGAGCATAATGTATTTTGAACAATACTATATATGTAAACAAAATAACATTTTACCAAAATAAAGTATGAGCAAATGTATATAAATATACCTAATAATGTTATAATACCAAAAAATATGTAGTAGAATAAGGGATAATAGTGATATAAGTAAATATAAACAATCGGACATAGTTGGCTTGTACGCCATTAGTACATTTTGTTTAAACTGTAAATATATTAATATTATGTATTAGCATAATGAGAGAATGGACTCAAAATGTTTAATCATAAGTATTAAGATGTAATTACAACAAAATATAGTGAAAAGGACTTATTTTTATTAAGAACCACTATATGAATTTTGAAGAAAGTGAAGTGAATTATTAATGGACGGAATTATTACTTGTTTGGACTTAAATTAAAGACACAAGTGTCCGCAATTTAATGCCACTATCCAAATGACAATCTGACTAATAATAAGAAACTTATAAACATTATAAGATTTTCGATCATTTTCGAATGTCAATGTACACGTCATAGATAATCTCAAACCCAAAGCAGACGCTAAAAATTAAAATATTTAATTAACCAAGGCCTTTGGGGTAGAGAGTATGACTTTCTAAACCAATAGAATGACTCGATTTCACCAGACGAAAAGAGACGCTTTAGCGAGATGAATTAATTGTCTTCCAACAACCGAAGCGAGCGGAGCCTGTGACAGTCATCAAGAAAATATTTTTAAAATGTGCGCGTACCCCAGTAAAGTAGTCATATATAACCTCAACTGAACACAATTTTTATCGTGTGACAGTGTTGTGAGTGATAGTGTGAATTAAAGACATGACCAGTGTATAATAAAGGTCATGTTATGTGAAAGGAAACAGGGAGTATTATACATTAACAATTTTAAAAATATTGATGAAATATAATATTCGTTAGTTAAACGAAAATTATTGACTACACTAGTCAAGTAAACACGCTTGAGTGTTTAACTAGTAACGATGAATAATTATCAGAATAAATGAATAAAGTTCTCGTCCAACTTAATGACGATAATTAATTAAAAGATGTTATATTTTTATATTTAAAGAATAATAAATAAAAGCGGAATCAATATTATATACCGCACACAATTACTTGTAAATATAGTCGCTTATTTGACTATGATTTCAGCAGTCTTGAAAAATAATAACTTTAATATGCGAGAACTATCATTACTGCTAATTCTTACATCTTATTACTAATAAATAATGTGTTTGTAAAAATAGTATTAAGATTTTTATATGATATTAACTATTCTATTTTGTAACTTACTCTCATCTAGGTAAACTAACCTATAACCAAAACGTATTTGTTTGTCACAGAGAGTCACTTCTGTCATAAATGATTTTTATAAATGGAATCAATAATAAGAGTTTTTTCAATTTTTTATCAATTCCAGTTCATAATAATAATAACAAGTAAACCAGTAATATTGTTTTAATAGTGCAACGTTAAAAGCACGTGTTTACAGCTCTTAGCTTCAGAAGGCAACAAGCCGACCGTACGATAGTACGATAGTTTGACTATCGTATTGAGGTTAATAATTTTTAAATTTTGTCTTTTTATTATAATAAATAAGTAAATATTGTTATTTATTAACAACATCTTTATATCTTGTATTATGTATATTCAAAGGATTCACGAAAATTGGTAATACTAATAACCAAAGTAGACATAACCTAAATTACCATATTATCGTACATTGTAACAGTGTTACCAGCCTTGAGCTGAAGAAGTTTCAGAATTTATTTAACTTTGTTGTTGTTTTTAAAAAAAAAATCATTATTAATTGTTTTAAAGGAGTTTTTACTAAATTTCACTAATGTTAATAAAAACCTCAATTTATTACCAGTGAATAGAGAGTCTTTATTTCTATCAAATAGATATAAATAACTTATTTTTTAGAAACAATTATTTCACAAGGTGGCGGCAATATTCAAATGGTTGATATTTGAATATTCAATTTACAATTGAGTATCAGTGTTATTTTATTTAATGTGCATATGTCGATATCCAGACAAAATATTTGTGTGTTATTAATGTATTTCCAGTGAGATAGAACCGCCCATCAAGAAGATTGAAGACATTCACGGATGGTAAGTGGGGAGGTGAATACAGCAAAATATTAGTGATCTTAATCCTTTTTTAAACATAAACATTAATTTCAATTTACCCATTACTAATTCTATCAAATACTAAACAACACTAATCATCGATGTTTACATTAAGAGCAACCAGAAGGTAAGCAAACAGGAAATGATGAAGTCAGAAATGGATGAAAATACCAAAGAAGAATTGAGCAAGAAAATAGGTCACTGAATAAGAATGATGGAAACAGTCAAAGAGAGAGCCAGAAGAATGGAATTGAAGGAAGATTTGAATAACAAGATAAGAAAGAAGAAGATGGACAATAAGAAGACGGAAGAGTTATTGACAAAAAATATGGAAATAATGAAGAGAAAATTTATCTGCAGAATTGGGAGTCAAAATCGGTGAAACAAATAAAAAGATAGATGAAATGAACGAGAAAATCAATAAGGAAATTGAAGCAATGAAGAATGATAACGAGAAGATATGGCAACAGATGGCCGATAATAGCTACAGAACTGAAGAGATCGCAAGAAAATACCATAGAAACAATAGATAAGAAGTTTGAAGAAAACCTAGAAGCGACGGAGGAGAGGATGGCAGTGATGGCGACAGAAATCCAGGGAGAGATGTCTGACATACGACGAGAAGGTGAAATTAACAAACAGGAGATTGTACAAACTAAAACAGATCTCAACAATCGTATTGACATTCTCGAAGAAACCCGTAATAAACAAATAGAGGTAATAGAACGCAGACAAACAGAAATGGTAGTCGCACACACCACACTAGGGGAGAAGTGTGAAGAGATGAAAACGACAGTAAACGCGGTCAAGAATCAAGTAGATAACGACCGAGAACAATTAACGGAACGGCAACAACGAGAGTTCAACGACCTCAGAGACGAAATGAACCGTCTGAGAGCATATCCAAGTGTAATAGCAGGGTTACCACACCTGGATGGACGGGAAAACATAGATTTCAGAGCATATAAGAAAAATCCGCTCGAATTCCTGGAGAGAGAGGACGAGGTACTGAACCGCAATAAAGAGAACCGGTGGTCGATAATCAAAGGAATGCTAGATGAGTACTTCAGAAATGTGTTTGACAATTGGTGGACGGCAACCAGACATGAGGTAAATAGCTACGCAGCGTTCAAGGTGGCATTTAAATTGAAATACTGGTCAGAATCCACCCAGAACATAATAAGAGATGATATAAGTAATGGCAGATACGATCCCAACGGCGGACAATCTATGACGACATATTTTTAGGAAAATCTGCCTTAGCGAGGAATTTGGAGCCAGCAATACCGGAGGAGTGCCTGGTAACTAAACTGGCATACCACTTCAATCAAGGGGTATCCCAGGGAAGATTAAATGCGCAAATAAAGACGGTACAAGGGATGTCCGCACTCCTGGAAAACCACGAGAGGGAGCGGTACTACCAAAGGAACCGTCAGGGACAAGGACAACAATATGACCGGGGTGGACCGGGTAATAATAGTCATCACAACAATGATAGGCCCAACTATAGAGGGAACTTTAATAACCCGACGCAGTTCAATAATAATCAGAGTCCCAGGCAAAATAACAGTGGTGATAAATACCAACCATAACGACCGGGAAATCAAAATAACCCTAGGCCAAATAGTTACCAGGGAAATAATAATTATCGACCAAATAACAATTATTACCGGCCGTATAATAACAATTCCCATAATAATAATAATTATAGACAGAACAATGGAAATAACGGTGGCAATAACTTCAGAAGGGTACACTACGCTAATGCCAGTAGAGGTGGCAATAGTAGACCCTACCAGGGTCGCCGGAGTTACCACAGTAATAACAGCCGGAGCAACAGCGAGGGAGAAGATCAAGAATCGGGATATCGCTCTAACAGAAGTCACAGTAGCGAAGATAATCGGCAAGTACCAGGAAATACAGAAGTTTATCATAACGGGAATGGACCAGGATCCCAAGAACCAAATGCATCCAACTTCATCGGACAGGCACCCAGACAATGGTGACCTGCCTTTAAATGGGCACCGGCAGTGAAAACCACGACATCACCCTCACTGAACCGGTCTATTGGGTCTAACGTATTGGGAAATACCACGGAATCAATTGTAATTCTCCAAAACAACTACTTGAAAAATATTCGCCAAGATTTAATGGAAGAAAGAAAATAACGATGACACCGTCAATAGCGAAATCGCCTATATATCAGTTAATGTCAACGGGATCAAAGCGACGGCCATGATAGACAGGGGCCAATGTATCATTAATTGATAGAGTTGAGTTAAACCGGATACAGACAGGGAATAAAACAATAATACCGACGTTGCCAATAAATAATATTATCCTAATTGGAGCAACGGGTCGGCAGAATAAAACTATCGGAACCAAGTGCAATTAGAAATATCAAGCAACGGCGAAACCATCCCAATGATTTTCTTAGTAGCGAGTGGGCTACCCTTTACCTTGTTAATCGGCTGCGACATATTAAGGAAATATGCAGCCATTATCGATATGAACAGAGCCAAGTTATCCTTAAAATCCGGTGACATTAAGTGGACAGCAGAGTTGATCGAAAACAGGAAGGCACCTCCTGAAACATCATATACTACATCCGGGAAGGCCATAAACAGAGAGAGAAAATGTCAATCAATGGAGAGAGATTCGCCATAGCCAAGGAGACACGTTGTGGATGGAAAAGCTAGAAGAAATTAAGAAATTCCAAACAGCTAGAGTTGACAGGATTTTAACAGATGGACAGATAGCAAAATTAATCCAAATTTATAACAGATACAGGCATGTATTTTCGGATACGCCAGGGAAAGTGAAAAATTTTCAGTGCGAAATAAAGTTCAAAGAGCAAACTGAATTCAAAAGAAAATCTTACCCTATAGCTTTTTCACTAAAAGAAGCAGTCCGCTTAGAAATACAGCGA
>JAKSZP010002281.1:0-17976 GCA_022478985.1 Massospora cicadina | reverse complement strand
TTATTTAATTAAGCCATTAACTGGATCTTGAAAGTATGGCGGAAGTAAAATACCCCTTTTTCACTCTGCCAGAGCTTTTCCTATCTCAAAGTCTTTAGTTGATTACAAATGATGAACTTAATTTCATTTTTAGAAAGCTTGGTATTAAGGATGCCAAAAGTAAGGGTACAGCGATGGAGATAATTTACTATCTTAGTAGTGGTATATTAAATTCAACACGGGCAGTATAGCCCAATACAATTCCTTGTGAGGCTCACAGATGTGGGAGAAAGTGATCTGAGCATCTTAATGGCTTGTAACCTGGGGTCCAATACAATACTTGAGACTCAAAAATAAAAGCGATCAGAAAGGCCAAAACTTCTTTGCTGGCTTTAAAATTAATGACAGGAATGCAGTTTCCGTCCTATCATCAGTTTCAACCCACAAAACTTATCAATAATAAAGCATTTGGTGTTAGGATAAATATGCCAACTACAGTTATTTTTAGCAAAACTAACCCTGATTGTTGGGGTCAAGTAAATTAATCAACATGGCTAATTTGGCCTGGTCATTAGCGTTCACCATGGTGATTTTGAATAGCCATATGAAGGTATGGATATTTCTATGCTTTAAGTTTAAGAGGTTATTAAAGTTACTTAATTACGCTGGGATAAATCCACATAGCATTCAATATTGGCCACTTGAGGGGTTGGACTAACAGAAGTGGTGGCCATTGTGGCAGGGCAGCAGTAGCCATGTGTCATGGTCACATGACATCATAGTGGGGACTAACCCCAAAGATAAGGCTGGGCGCCAGGAGGCCCAAAAGGTGAAGTTACAGGGCCTCCAGGACCTGAGACATACCCTAGACCAACGCTGGGTATGGGCAAAATATGCCCAGGTTGGTCCTAGTGGGGTGCTGAGTGCCAGCCCATACTTTGGCTCAGGCGTTGAAACGAATAGTTTATGTTATGAATGCAAACAGTTCAGTTCAGTTAGTTGAGGAACAGGTTTCTGAAATCCGTTCTGTTTACACAATCGCACATTTGGGTCAAATCCAACTTCAATCAGTAACATGAGTGAAGTCAGTTTTGGTGTATTCTACCAATCAGGATGGTAGTGTGTGCTTATTGGTGGGTAAGTACTTGGGCCCACTCCCGCAAACCCCATATTCCCCCATCAATGCTTAAATATGTTTTCCCTGACAACATTCCTTGTTGGTCAACTTCCCAAATAAACCTTTTCCCAGTTTTACCGTTTTAATTTGTTTATCTAACTTTCCTGTGCGTAAACCTCTTCAAGGAGGTCTCATGCTTTATTAACCATGCCATTATAAACACAATCTGATTCTCACCTTGCACACCATTGGTTCGCCCAGGTACTTCCAACCTGGGTCATTTACCCCTTCTCTCCATGCACACCGCTATCCTTTTGGCTGGTTAATTCTAGCATTTCTTTGTTTAAGCTGTTATTTCTCCAGCACCCTCTGCTGGGCACTAGCAGCTGTATTATTAACGGCTAGTTTCCTTGCGTTGGCTCTGTGCACTGTGCACCACCACTCTGGAAACAGGTTAGTTATAGACACTCTCCTTACACCATGCTAGAAATAGTGGCAGGTAGAGTCATGGTAATCAATACATTAGGCAAGTTAGTCACAAATGCTTCCATATGGTCATCAGAATTAAAGTCTGATGCATTGTCTTGACTATGCCCTTGCCTACACAAGTGGCGTTTTTAATGTCTTTCCAGTGTTGCTTTACTATACTAGCAAAGTGGTGCCATCCTGCCATATATCTTGGTCATCCTAAACAAATGAGAATCTAAATCGTGGATTTATTGCTTTCAGGGATTGAACCAGGATCTGTAAATTTTTCAGCTTCCAACATGAATCTGTAATAGTAACTGATCCCTCTATTGGTAGAGCCAGACCACTAAGGTGGTACAGGGTCTTAGGAATCTCTTCATCAATTTGAATTGTGTCAGAAAGTAGGCCCATGAGACTAGCATTTGATGAGCCATTGTAATCAAATTCCACATACAAAACACATGGCGGTTTACCCTAACAATTGTTGTCAGAGTATGGCATTTTGAGTTGTAAAAACAGAAGACTTGGTACCAAAAGTGGCCTCTGTAGTGAACATAAAATGTTGTAATCAGCTCTTAGTCTTAATTTCATAACACAGGTATAAAAAACTTTTATTAAAATAAGGGAACTATATGATGAAAATGATCTCAAAATAATTTAAAAAACAATTAATCATACAAGGTTTTATTTTAGCAACTGTAATCTTCTAGGTATAAGGAAAGATCCTCTCCTAATTGCCACTCCCATCATAACAGACTACATGAAGAATACCAGGCAGTGCATAAGTATTCTGGAAATGTGGTTGAATTCTTTGGACTATAATTCAGGGAATAGACCCTTAGTGATTGTTTTTATGCTGTCAGGGGGCAAAGAGAGGATATAATAATAAAAGGAGATTTTATTACTGCCAGAAAGCTTAGTAAATTTATAACAAGTGATAAGTGGGATATTGTTAGTGGGATAGGAAGATTTTAAAACTTGACACCTGTCCTGGTCAAAACCAGTTAAAGATGATAGTAAATTAATCCTATTGATTTGTAGTTACATATAAAAACTTGGTTGCAGAAGCAATATAATCTGACGTAACCTAATCCAGTGGATTGATATCAGCATTGAGATGATCCATTGTAACTAATTTGACAGATTGACATCGGCATCAAGGACTGAGGAATCAGAACCTTTGTTATAAAATAAAGATAAAATAGAGGATAAAAAATCATGGTTGTTCAGACCAATTCACAATACCTCAAGCTATTGATTATTACCCCATTTTGTTTACCATGGCACGCCATTTGGAGTGGATGCCAAACAAAAAGTCCCTAAACCTTCTTCCCCATAAGATATAGCTTCCTAGGCAGATAGCTAAGATGTCATATTGGAAATTTTAGAAACCCAATAATCCCTGTATTTGGCACATTGTAAAAGATGCATGGATGTCCTCCCTTTTTGACCAACTTTGAAAAAGGAGAAGATTATCAATTTAAATTGTATGTTTGTTTTTTTCTATGTTTGTTTGCGCATAACTCTGAAAATACTGGACCAATTTGGATAATCATCTTTAAAAATAGAGGATGCTCCAACTTAGGTCCCATTTTACTTTTGTAAGTATTAATCAAGTATCTGTGATGGATGGGGTCCCTGAACACTGCCACAAAGCAGTTAGGCAAGAGTGCCCAGATAAATGCCCACAGGCAGGATAATCCTGCTGTGAAAATGTCCCTAATCTGACTATGTGGGAAGCACTTTACTATGAAAGTTTGTGCCACAGTCAGTATTATACTGGCGCCAAGAAAGAGGGTCTGTCCTCCTGAGAGCGCATATAGAGACTCTATAGCCCTGTCAAAGTCTGAGATGTGGTCCATGTGCAGTTTCCCTTACAGAATTAATAAAGATTTTGATTTTTAAAAATTATTGTGCGATTTTCTTAAGTTCTGTTATAAATTATATGAGATGTCACTGCTTTACACAGCTTTGCCAGCTCAGATTTATACTGAGCTTAGGGAGAAGAGTGGGTCTTTTCTCCGTGGAGCCCACAGGCATCTTCTTGACAACAGGCATAACCTGAGGATCCAGACCCTCGATTTCCTTGTTGAGACCTGTTCCAGAACTAGGACCAGGTACCCTCATGGTTGCGGAAACTTTTCCACATTTATTAATTAGCTTTGAATTGTTCTCAAAGCCTGAGCCATTCTATGTTCATATTCCTAAATATTATATTTGCTCAAAGGGGTTTGGCAGCCTCTGTTTCACCCAATAGCCATTTCTGAGAGGCTTGTCCAGCCTCAACTGAGGTAGCGGCATCCAGTTGGACAGAGCACAATTTTATGAGGGTTTTTATTCTTGTCACCCTTTTTGGTAATATTGTGGTTGGCGGCATCTGGTTGGCCAGAGTGCCATTTACAACGATTTTCATACTTGTTGACACATTTGGGGACATTGGACTTGGCTGCACCTGGTTGGCTGGAACTTCATTTCCAAGGGTCCACTCCCTCATCGCCACATTTAATAATATTGTATTTGGCAGCATCTGGTTGGCCAGAGCGCCATTTACAAGGATTTTCTTCCTTGCCAACCTCACAATTTTTGTTTAACTTCAATTTTGAGGCATCTGATTTGTCAGATTGCCACTTCTGAAAATTGTAACAATTGTGCCCCTCTCCCTTGCCTTGATCATCACACTAGGGAAGATTAGAGCAATGTGGCAGTCAGGCAACGCCTTGACCATTATAGTATCTGCCCATTAATCTATTAAGTATATCAAAGTGGGCTTAGAAGCGATGGATACTTGTGGGACTAATACAACTACTTATAAACTTGATTATGGCATTGGTGAAGCAATAGCTTTGAAGCACTTTCAATATATGTCCTATGGCTGGGGGGTATGTTAAAAATCCAGGCAGTATGAGTTCATAGTGGGACAAGCTTAAATCATTAAAGATGGTTATTGTTTTTGCATAATTTGACCAATAAACTCATCTATATTCAATAAAATGAATTATTAGATAGAAATAAATAAAGTTACCATAGATTGACTAATAAAAGCAACAAAAATTTAATAAAATTACTGTAGATGGCAATCAGTGAATTCAGCATATGTTGACCAATAAAATCATCAAAATTTAATAAAATTAAGTTTTATAAATGGTGATCAGTAAATTTAATATAATTTAGTCAATAAAATCAATTAAATTTTTTAAAATAAATTATTAGTATTTGTTTATAATATACTATATATAATATATATACAATGAGTTTTAATTTTATAGAGAAATAGTAAGGTGTCAAAAATGATATATAGAGATAGTAATATTTAATAAAAGTAGGAAAAAGAGCCACTTTTAAAAATCCACTAATTTTTTTGGGGAGAAAAGAACTGGGGGTAAAGTTTTTTTGGAAAAAAGAACCTTCTCAAAAAAAATTTCTGAGGAAAAAACCTGCTTTTAAAAAAGCTCTAAAAAGTATAAAATAATTGAGAAATTATGCCTCCTCAATAAACCCTTTTCAAAGTTGGCACCATATTCAACTGACTTATAATAGGTATTTATAATTTATATACTCAGCACTATATATTCTAAGTTTCTTATAGTTTACACTTGGACCCATCCAGACAAAAGATATAATTTGTATTTGTGAGCAAAATTCTTAGGTCAGGTTGGAAGATAACGCGTTTTTAGAAAGGGTTTTATTGGGGAGGCATAATTATTCGATTATTTCATACTTTTTAGAGCTTTTTTCAAAGAAGGTTCTTTTTTTCCCAAATTTTTTAAACACTTTTCTAGAACTCACTGTCACATTTATCTGTAATCAAATAAAATAAGCTCTATTTTGACCACTTATTCTCATTATAAAATTCTGAAACTTTGCACAGACGTGGTCTTGGATGACACTACAATTATCCATCAAAAATTTTTAATTTTTATGTTCAAAATAAAAAATTCTATATATATTAAGTGAAAATCCTATATATTTTCATTTTGCAGTCAGTATATAGTTATGGCTGAGTGGTTAGATTTCAGTTGATTTGATATTTTAAATGGTCTTGTTAAGTGGTAGTGGTCATTTGGGTAATCAACAAACTAATCTAAATCAAAACTTTGAATCAAAAAACCCATTTAATTGATTTTAAAAATACATCCTCTAGCATAAGCTGCTCATAATTTTTCTCTCTCACAAATATCACTTTTATAGCAAGAGTGAATTGAAGAAGAACTGAGAGAGCAACCAACTGCCAGAATGCACTGCAATTATATAGAGCAGTGAACAAAGGCCAACCACCCAAGTGTAGGGAAGTCTATTCGCCCGTCTGTGCACAGCACATAGTAACAGATGACTTGCCTGCGCCAATATTAATTTTTAATAATAATAATATAAAGGATGCTACAATGGATGTACCATCTGATGACCTTCCCACTGGCCCATGCCCCGACATAACTAGAAATGGGGAAGGGCAATCTACCATGTGCATGTCAAGTAATGATCTGGCAACATGAATAATGACAAAATGTGCAAACGCGTTGATGGGTCATGGAGCCCTAACAACTAGCACGGATGATAGGGTCAACTCCCTAGGATCAATGACCGCTGACACCCAGATGACAAGATAAACCTTCCAGGAGTGAGGTCCAATGCCAAGAACAGCAGAGTCAGGAATATTCCCCATTGGACCTCAATCAGCAGGGGGGACTGGGGCCTCGCAGGGTGAGAAATTATTGCCAATAAAACAAAAAAACTGGATGAAGTATTGGTTGGATCCAACACCAACTTGGATTTGAATAGCAAAAATTGGCAGTTCAAATCAACAGAGCCAAGCAATAAAAAGTGTTCTTCTGACACAGAGAAACTTACCAAATCCACTCGGGGTATTCAAGTGAAGAACAAGTCAGGCTCTAATTCTAAAAAAGCCCAGTTGGGGGGCAAATGGTCCCCAACCAAAATCGATTTGGCAACATGAGTAATTCATCAGGCAGGCTGCCTGATACGCTATCAGTTGCAATCCCCTGACAAATGCATGCTGACAGGGGTCTCTAGCTCAACAATGCATTGATGTCTGATCCTGAATAGCCAATTGCCAACCCAAGACAATCCATTGGGGACCAACCAAAGCGGGGGTGAAACTACACTAGGGACCAAATCTGAGGGATCAGACACCTGAGAGTGTTCAGCAAAAAAGCTAGAAGTATTACCAGAAGGGGTAGAAACCCTGACAGCAGTCAAGTCAATGGTCAGGGCCCCAGTAAAATTTACACTGATCCAGTCAGACATGTTAGCGCATCAAGGCGTGTCTGCCCGTGAGGTCAAACAATGGGAGGCCCTCCAGTTTCCATACTCTACGGCGACTCAGTGGGTCTCTAAAGGTATCAAGCCAGCCATCGCAGCTATATGGTGCAACCATAAATTTTCTGCTGGGGCATCCAAATGCTGGCTTGACACCCAAAGCTTGATTGACATGGCGGTACAATTCAAGGCGTCCCAAGTTCAAACTGAAGATGCTCTGGAATGGATGAAAATCCTCGTGGACTACAAGGTGATAAAGGCTGCAATCCGCAAAGATTTAAAACTGGCAGATGCAAAAGCCTGGATGAAGGCCAGCATTGACCTATTAAACGCGATGGAGTACAATAAGGTGGGCATTATAGCATGATATGACCAAGCCATCAGGAGCTCAGGCCTCAACCTAACAAGTTTAGCCAAGTATGGTAAACAATTCCCAAATGAATCTACGGCCCTCTAATGGGCCTGACACTCCATTCCAGTGGACACGGCACTGGAATGGTATAACATTACTTTCTCCTCAGAGGAGGCACTACTGTGGATCACGGCCAGGTTCAAGGCAACCAAGGCCTTACACTGGTCATACACCCAAATTCCACCAGACACTGCATCAGACCTGATGAAAGTGGGCTGGACAAAGGAAAAGGCGG
This sequence comes from Massospora cicadina, assembly GCA_022478985.1. Lineage (NCBI taxonomy): Eukaryota > Fungi > Entomophthoromycota > Entomophthoromycetes > Entomophthorales > Entomophthoraceae > Massospora > Massospora cicadina. The sequence goes on along the minus strand of JAKSZP010002281.1, from coordinate 10,491 downwards.
TGGAATGGGGACCCTTTTGGGATTAGTCATCAGAAGAGGCCATCAACTGGTTAGCCAATGGATTCACACCAATGAGGATGAAATAATAGTTCTGAGCGGGGGCCAGTATGGACCTAGTGTGCAAATGGGCAGAGCTGGGAGTGACTAAACTGATTCCCAAAATTCTTAGAGGCTGACCATTCCCAATTGAAAAGTGGAAAATCTGGCATGATGCCGCAACAATCGCTGAAGCTGCAGACTGGAATGCAGCGGGGTTCACCCCCCAATCAACCCCAACTGTGGATGGAACACAAGATCTCACCACAAGTGGCAACAGCAATGAAAGGGGTCATGACCCCAGACTTGGGCTGAGAATGGCTCAAAGTGGGGATCCGTATCAAAACTATATAGGATTGGAAGCAATCCTTCCCAGAACTGATCTTAGCAGCCCCATATGCCGCTGAAGGCTTCACCACATCAGAAGCATTCCAATGGAGTGAAGCGGGTGTTCCAGAAGACATAGCATGGGTATTTACAGATGGGGGATAGAATAGTGTCACAGTAAGGGACAGGTACCAGCGTAGCTCAATTATGCTGGAGGTCCTTCAACAATACCTCCACCCAACGTGCAGCCTGGAATCCACTCTCAAGTGGTACCAACTGGGGTTCTAGCCATCGGAGGCCCTAGAGTGGCAGAGCCTAGAGATTTAAGCATAAATGGCTAGATTTATCAACTGCTGAGGTATCAACATTCACCAGATCAAAGCGTTCCTCAGCTGGGGATTCATCCTCACAAATTGGTAAGTTAGATTTTGAAGGGAAAGACCCCCGCTGAAGTACCCAAGCCAAGCGCAAAAACCAAATCTTACAGCACCGTGGCGGCGCATACCAAAGACAACACTTGGAATGGAGCAGGGAGCCACATTATATACATCCATCAAGAGATCAGTGAGGGCTTTACAGATCACCAGGCACCAAAATCATACCTAAAAAATGCTATCTGAATCTACCTGCAACTAGTGGAGGAGGAAGAATGGTCCGACCTGATATTGTCAATTTATCAGGAATTAGATGAAGTCCTAGCTGGAGGGGACTTTGATCATCACTGGGTACCCTAACGGGGCTATATAGATATAGCGATCCCAGGCGAGTTGGACCGCAAGAAGCTCCTCAAAATTGGCATCAAGTACAAGGGGATTTATTTGCAAACAGAGTTAACCAGATACGCCAACCAAACTGCAAGGCGGGTAACCTTCCAGAACCTCCCCACCAATTGCGAACAGGAGTGGGTGCATGAAGCAATCCAGACTAGATTGTCAAACTATGGGGAAGTATAAGAATTCTGGCAAGCTGGTGGCAATTACATCACAAAGTGCCTCTGCCCTTGGACAGTGGAAGCGCTGTACAAACCAGCACCCTGGATGAAACTGAACAAAAGTTCTCTACCCAGTCTCATCCGCCTGCCCAGCCTCAATAGGGTAGTATATGTTGAGCAGGAGGATGCCAAACAAGTGTGCCAGTTCTGCTACCAGACCGGCCACATAATGGTTCAATGCCACCATTGTAAAGGTAAAGCTACATGGGAATATGAATATGACCCCGTTGGGGGAATCACCAAGGTGGGTACCAAGACTTTCCTCCGCCCAAAATCCAGAGAATGGATCCTGCGCAACTTAATGGAGGTAGAAAATATGAAACGCCAGTGACAAGAATTAGACCTGGCACATAGAGAAGCATGGGAATGGGAAACGGCAAAATGACCCAATGTGGATGATGAACTGTTTATAAATCTGAATCCCGAATCTTACACAATGGATGAGGGAACCATCCCAGGACCAACAGAGAAACGTCCAACTCAAGCAGAATGGATGGTCTGGGAGGAGGAAAGATGGCAGAAGGCGAACCTGAAGGAGTCTCCCAAGCAAGGGTGGATGCAGGATACCAGCAAGTCAAAATTAAAGTCTGACAAGACAAAAGGGAATACAAAAATGAATCGGAAGTCATCAGCAAATAAGCTTAAGGTGACCAGCAAAAAATTAGCAGGAGTGACAAAATTGACAATATCAGCTGGGCAATCACTGACTAAAAAATTGAGTTCTGCTGATAAATCAAATGAAGGGGTGAAAATCCAGCTGATGGACGAGGGAGAATCCACCAGTCCACCCGCAGGGAACAAGGGGCACCTAGACCCAATTATAAAACCATCCCCATTAACCATTGACAGGGAGACGGGGATGGCGACCAAATATTCGGTGCACAGGATGACTGGGAATATAATCCCAGTCCCAACCAACTGACCCCAAAAACCAAATATCGCACCCCACCAACCATTGACACCACCACCATCGACCAATCAGACCTCAGTATGGGACTTGATCCACAACCCAGACAACGCTAAACCTCATACCCATGGGTCAGGAAGCTGAAATGAGGATACCAACTACAAATGCTCGGGGGATGGCGAGCATACAAATGAGGAGGAGGAAAATGCACCACTTAAAAACTAATAATAATATTGACCTAATTTTTATTTCAGAAACACAAGCTGGTAACCAAAAGGAGATGGTGCTGAGCTTGAACCGCAATGTAAAAAGCCACCCGTGGTCCCACCAAATAGGCTACCAAGCCCTATGGATGGACCACATGTCGATAGTCACAATGGACAAGAAAATAGACCTGGAATTTTTGGAAGAAACTCATGTCAGTAGGATCATGATAGCGACGGCTACAAACAGAGACACTAGCAGGAGCATACAAGCAGTAGCAGTCTACGCCCCGCTGAAGCTTCACAAAAACCATAATATTTGGGAATTCTTAGTGGAAGTGCCATCTGAAGTGACAACCATAATAGCAGGCGACCTGAACTGTTGGATAAATGCGAGCCAGGATACATACCCGACAAGAGAACATCTCAACAGTAAAGCTGACGAGATGCTTGATTACCTAGTCAAATCAGGGATGTGCCTAATGATTGATGAAGAGGACAACAACCTAGCCAATCTAACGCGGTGGTCATATGACGCCACCGGATCCCCACTGTCAGGATCATGTTTAGACTACATCCTTGTATCATCGGACCTCAGGCTGATGATGTCCAACAGCAAGGTTAGCATAAATGCTGAAAGCGACCAGTTGGTCATCTGGGTGGAGATCAACTTTGATGAACCTTCGAGGAACCACAAGTGGCAACTGGCACCAGCCACGCTGAGGAATGGGGATTGGCACTGAATGGTTGACGCAGGACTGGATTGACTGGTAGCACATCTGGACAGCCGCCCAGAGTTGGACCCACTAGAACGATGGACCCAGATCAAAGCAAAAAGAAACATAATAGTATGAAGTTTGAAAAATTGACCTTCTACAAGTGAACAGCCGCCGTGAAGCAACTGAAGTCTAAATTAGAAAAGACTGAGGCTCACCCACTGGGACAGCGAAGACTGGTGGAGTGAGTACCAAACAGCACACAAAAAGTATTGGGCCATAATGATGAAGCAAGACTCAGAGAGATGGGCCAATGCAACTTACCAATATCAGAGCCTAGCGGGGATGATGACCAAAGAGGGCCTGAAACACCTCAAGGAAATCTGAACTAAGGCTAGGGTATGAGAAGTGGAGACAGCGGATGGGAAAGTATCAAAAGACCTCAAATCAATCAAGCATGAGGTCAAGCTTTTTACAGCAATCTCTTCAGAAAAAGAGAAACGATTGAATTGGTGACAAAAACCCTTATTGACCTGGCCAAGACAGCACTGGGTGGCTGTACGCCGGAAGATGTCACCAATCTATCCGCCAAAATCTCTATTGATGAAGTTAAGAGGGCGCTAAAGGAGTCGCCAATAATGAAAGCGCCAGGCCCCAACAATATGTGTGCAGAAATATACAGCATATTCTGAGACTGCATAGCGCTGGAGCTCAAAACCCTCTTTAACCACTGCTTGAACAATGGCAAACAAATTCTGGAAGGCCATGAGACCCAAATTGTACTTCTGTACATAAAAGGCCTCAGATGCCAACTTCAGAACTGGCACCTTATTGCATTATCAAACGCCAATTATAAACTGCTCACGCACATATTATCTAATCAGCTGATGGCAACAGCACCGCGCACGCTCCATAGTGCCCAGCATGGCTTTATCAAAGGCCGTAGTATAAGGGACAGCATTGGTTCAGTCCAGAGCATACTCCAGGATATGAGGGGCATCAAACAAGGATACCTTATGTTCCTCGATATGGAAAAGGTGTATGACCAAGTAGCGTGGTCATTACTACATGAGGCACTAAAGGTTGTCAGTATCCCCAACACGTTTTGAGCATGGATAAAGATTCTATACTCAGGCCTGTTAACAAAGGTTATGATTGCAGATGGCGCAACCAACGAAATCCCTGTCAGGCAAGGTCTCTGTCAAGGAGACCCTATGTCACTGATACTCTCCAACTTTGCAGCCAACATTCTACTGGCAGCAGCGGATGTGAAGCTCCATGGTTTAGTCCACCCTAACCAAATGCCACTAAAGATACTAGCATTTGCTGATGATACATTAGTAGGAATAAGCTCAACTGACCTCCAGGGCGCCAAGGAACTATTAAACCTCTATCAGCTCACATCAAATGCAAAAATCAATTTGGTAAAAACCTCAGTGATGAAGGTCAGCAACCCGAGCTTCAGCCTGCCAACTGACACAACGCCGATTACAAGCTCCCAGACAGTCTGATACCTCAGGATACTCTTCAATGGCAAGGGACCAGCGGTACTGGAGACTAAAAAAGAAGTATTAAGCTTATCAATACGAATGTCATGCTGGAAAAGTGCCAGACTATGCCTCAAGGAGAAAGTGTAGCAATATACATCTTCATCTTCTCAAAGCTGTGGTATGTTGCTCACATGCTACCAATGAGCCCAAACTTAGAGAAGAAAATCAGGTCAATGCATCGAACTTTCCTGTGGTTTTAAGGCAAAGGCGGCACCAATACCACTGGAAGCCCTGTCAAAACCAAAGAACAAAGGAGGCATGGGCCTCCTGGACTTCAAATCTCATGCCCAGCACATATGGGGGAAGTTGTTTCTGAAGCTAACACAGATGCACATGCGCTGCCCAACCCTAGCATGAGGCGTGAACTGGGCAAGAGCTAAGGCCTTCAAGAGCCAGTCTCCCCCTGATTGATACATGAATGGATGGTGAACCACCCGCAGATAACCTCCCAAAACGGTGCCCCACACTACTGGTGACTATGCAATCAGGCCGTGTGCCAGGGCTGGTGGTCATTTGAGTGATCAGACTGAGAGGTTGACCAAATTCAGAGGGATGTCGAAGCACATAATTCTGCAATGATTTCACAACAAGCTGGGAGGAGCATAACTGAATCGCCGACAAATATGCAACCAAGTCAATCAGAATAAGGTACAAATTGACACTGATAGAATATGGGGATCCGCTCCCAAAACTGGGGCGCAATCCACCTACTCATCCACAAATCCTTAATGACTGGACTAGCAAAGGCCATGACATCAACTATCCAACAAAGGAGTTGATTTTGGGCCTGAACTCCCGCTTGGTTACAGTCAAACAGAGTTTGGTAACTTGGTGGATCCTAAATTGGGCAAACACAGCGGGCCAGACTACCAGCACAAAGAATGCCCCATATGTGCCAAACTGGAAGCAGACATAGCACACCGGTATTATAAATGTGCCATGTTCAAAAAATACTGGTCCACAATGCATTACATCCTATCAGGTGAACATTTGCCACAGGGTATACATCCATCACAGGACCTTTTCTTTACAAAACCCTGAGAATGGCTCCAATCCAACTATGAGCCTTCATTTATCATCATTGTGTATGGGTAATTCACTGTGCACTCGTCACCAAGGTTTTGAGCAATGAGCGCCCCCATCACAGAGGTTTGGTATTGAAGACCATTCAGATTATCTCCAATCAGCTCCGTCAGATCTCAAAATTCTTGCGCATAATCCCCAGGTGTTATAAAGCCACACGTTTGGCTTTACCCACCGGATTGCTCATTGCACACAATGAAGCTACTAATTAACTGAGAATCGAATGGCCTGTAAGCCCGCCAATGCTAGAACTATGGCTAGCAATGGCAATCGCCAATCAGCAATGGTCAGAGGTGCTAGATCTCTAGCAGCTCAAAACCCCGGTCCTTTTTACCCTTGGCTAAATCGCCTGTATTCCGCCCTCCCCTCTTAATTTCCCTTAAATTTCTATTTTAATAAAGTATGGAGTTTTAAAAAAATCTAGCATAATCTGCTCAGCTTTTGACTCTAAATTTATTTTATAATAGGGCATTTGTTCAATCCTGGTGTAATCACTTTTATCTATAATAATAAAAGTGTGTATGTGTGCATGATGCCCAGCTAAAATTACAGCATGTAGAGTCTTGAAATTTTGAATATAGGTGGATGGGAAAGGGTACGTATGAACCTCAAAGCCAGGTTTTTAATTTTAATAAGATAAAAAATTCTATATGTAATAAGTGAAAATGCTATATAATTTTTATGGTATTTGGTATTTTGTTACAGCTGAGCAGATTGATATTCAGTTGATTCAAAAGTTTCAAGTGTGCCTTCCAGGATAGCTAAAGCTTTTTATTTGGGCACATTTATATATCTCCCATTAAAATACAATAATATATTAGAAAATTATGAAAGTGTACCTTTTTTAATTAAAAATGAAAAAGATACTTGTTAAATTGAGCTTCAATAATATTAAAAACTAAGGCTCCCATTATGAAGTTCTGGATGGTCTTAAGTTGCTCATTATATTAAAATCATTTGATTAGCTCATTCCTTTGAGATTCTTGGATGATATTTTAAATTTGGTTAATGCGATTCCTATTTTATAAATGTTAAATAGTAGATTAGGCTGATTTTGAATCTTAATAGATTTATAAGAGTGTATCAGGTGGTAGAGTGAGTTTTAGTTTGGTAGTCTCATAAAATAATAGGTAATTGTTCAGACCATCTTTCAGAATTGTCCATGCAACTTTTGTCCATAGCACATATAAGATTTTGATTAATACACTCAGTTAATTTGTTGCAAAAGGGATTATTGGAGGTTGGTATTGAGTGTCTTGTCTGGAATTGGTTGACTTTTTGGCAATCAGCTTCTTGATGAAGAAGGACCCTTTTCAGATATAACAGTGTGAGGGGGCTTATAGGTGGTATAATTTTTCATAAAAAAACCAAAGGTGGTAAGAGCATTAGCTTTAGGAACTGCCTTGGCTAGAGGCCATCTGGTAAAGTATTTGGTGGCAACTTGAATGTATTTGCAGCTTTGACTAATTATAGGGAAGGGCACTAAAATTGATTCCCCAGATTTCAAAGGGTTTTTAAGCTATTATAGGGTTGAGAGGTTTCTTTGGGTGGGGCTGATTGCCAAAGACTTGACAGGCGTGGAAGGTGGCAACAAGTTATAGATGTCAACCTGGGAATCTGGCCACCAGTAGATGGAAAATGATTGTTCCCAGTTTGCTTACTTTCCAAAGTGCCCAGCACTGTTGTGCGCAACCTTGAAGTGCTTCATTCATATTTTTTAGAACTTATTGAAGGGTGGTCTTCTTGATCCGTACATAGCAGATCCACAATGACAAAAAAATTTGGTGCATTTAACGTGAATTATATCTCATTTTGACACTTTATTGGGAACTTTGAAAGTCTGGAGATATTGTTGGAGCTATAGCAACTCAGGTTACAGGACAACTGAATCCATATGGTACGTTGGGACTTAGTTGCTAACAGTAGGAATATGGAAAGTATATTATTCATGATGTTCTATTCTCGTGGAGGTGTGCAAACTTTGCATTAAATTCCTTTAATTTATAAAGCTATCAGATGCATTGGCTATTAGGAATTCAATTGTTATTCAAGAAGCATATGGCAGAATTATCATTGTAAGTAATGACATTTTAATCCAGTATTCAGTATCAGAATTTTTGAGAGAGTAGATGATGGCAAGTATCTCCTTTTTATAGATAAAATAGTATATTTTAGTGGGGCTTAATTTCTTAGAGATGATTTGGTTGGAAACTATTTTACATGAAAACTGAAAAACTTTTCTTTCTAGTTGCAATCACTTTTGCAACCTATTCAATTCAAGACTAAATCTAGTTTGATAATCTCACAGAGGAGATTAGTCTGCGCCCATGTCAGGGAGCAGTTGGGCAAGTAAGGTAAGAGGAGCAGGTGGAAGGCCCGCGGCCTCCAACGTTCAAAAATGCCCCAGAGAAACTGGTGGAATAGACAAAAATTTTAAAAAACTGGCGGTCACTATTTCCCTGGAGATACTCGCATGGCAAGCACGATGCAACCAGTACATCAACACGCCACACTCCCAGCCACTTTCATCCGTGGAATTTGGAGTCTGCATGTTTCTGGACATCCAACAAATGGCCTTATGGGAAAAATTTTGTGGAGATGTGCACAAAATTTTCCTGACCGCGGTGTATGTCGCACCTCACTCCATGTCACACGGTTGGCTGGACCTAGGTTTCAAAAGCAAAGAGGCAGCAGACAAGGCTGCAGCGGTGCACGTAGTGGTTGACCTCCCCAAAGGGCAATGGGTCATCAAAACCAAATGCACCAGATGGACAAAATCAAACCAAAATTTTCCTCACATTTGACTTTTTGCCTACTACAGTAAAACGTGACATTTTGTAACAACACCCAAAAGATGGTCTCGCCATATATGGCAAAATACAATCTTTTGAAATGCAATGCTTCACGCTGATGCCACACCTGTGCACCGGCAAATCCATCGCAGTCCTGACCCCAACTGAGGAGATCATGAAGGACCTAACCCAGATCCCGCACTCCACTTTTATTGATATTGCAGGGCATACCACCCACCCATTTTGGGTGACCGTGGACAGCGCGCCCCCCATTTGCACCCACTGTGATGCGTTCAGCCATAAGGCACATGCATGACCCACCAAGGAGGGCGTCACATTCCAAGAGCACCCCTCAGTGGCCATGGTCAGCGGAGAGGTGCACTATGAACCAACCATAAGCACCAAAGAGGCTTTCCCATGGGGAGCATAAGGCTGCTACCTACTGGTAAAGCCTATCTCCCCACAAGAGCGGAAGAAGGCTAAGCAGGCCCATAGGGCCGCAGCCAAGGAAGTGGCCAAAGCCACCACCGTTATCCCACACTCACAACTCCAGGAGGACATGGAAACCTTCATGGCAGAAGCAACTCAGGAATCCATCAACCAATCAGATTGGGAAGCCCATAATGAGCGGGCCACTCAATCTGAGGATCTGATGGGGGATTCGATCTCACCCAATTGTTGCACCCAAGCTCTAGTTGAAACTGACTTAGGACCCATCCCAACTGAAAATTTTTTTTTGACCCGCTCAACGGTGCACCAAACTCATCTGCACTGCAAAAAATTTGTCCGACGTTGGGAAAACAAAAAGTGAAGTCTAAAGCCAACGCAACTCTTTCCACAAAAATTAACAAAAACCCTGATAGCATTGCTGCTAACACCCATGCTGCTGTGAAGGCCCGTGGGGATCTAGAGGAGGCTGGTGGGCCCGGGTGCCCACCCCCTCACACCTAAGGTGCAATGGGGGAAACCTTCACTTTAGGGACGTTGAACATCGCCAGACTCAAGGCCTCCCCGTCCTGGGCTAGGAAACTGAGTTTTTTACAACATAATTTACCCAAGGATATCCTGGCCATCCAGGAGTCCCACTGTCCACAAGGTTCTGAGGAAGCTTGGAAAACAACGCTCCTCCTATCCCTATCCTTTTGGTCAAAGCACTGTGGGGTGCTAATTTGGAAAAATAATTTTTTCAAATTTGTATCCTCAGAAACATTCCTAAATGGCCGAGTGCTTGTTGTCACTTTCTCATGGGCTGATGTAGTGCATGCAATTGTCAACATCTATGCCCCAAATGGTGCATGCGAGTGTCAGGAATTTTTCTCATCAGTTAAATCCTTCCACTACTCCCAGAATCTTTCCTAGTCGGTGACATGAACCGTTGGCTAAACACACCAATGGACCGGTGGCCTTACTCACCCCACACCCCTCAGGGTCATGTAGAACTGCATTTTCTAAAGGCCACCCTCAGGCTAATGGATACTATGCTGCGACATGCCCCACTGCTCAAAAACATGATGTGTCCCCACGTCCACAATGGCCAATTAAGGTACATGACCCGCATTGACCTTATCCTAATGCGGCGAAATTCCAACCCCAAATCTCCCACTTCAAAACAACAAAAATGGAATTCTCCAATCATTGACTGGTCTCGCTAACCTACCGCCTACCTGTCACAGCTGCTAAGGCCCCACATTGGTGCAAAATCCGCCCCTCTGAGCTCGCGTCGCCAGGATTTTCCATGTGAGTGGAAGTGGCATTTTTGGCAAAAAAGTTTTTTACACTGTTTTGCGCGGACCCCATTTCCACATGGGCAACTTCCAAAGATGACACCATCCGCCACTCTCGCCATCTCTCCTCCAGATGCTTACGAGCCACATCGGCGGTCATTT
>JAKSZP010002280.1:0-18074 GCA_022478985.1 Massospora cicadina | reverse complement strand
AGCTCCAGTCCACTAGTGCCTGATTGCGGGATCAGATGAATGATGCAGCAAACCAACAAGAGAATACCAGTTCGCAGAGCAAGTGCAAACCTCATAGTGAATGTATAGGCAATTGCTTCACCAGTGCCAGATAGGAGGCCGTAGAGAGCGGAGCTAATTGGTTGCTATATTGTGTAATGAACGCGGCTGATGAAAATAAGATTGGGTTTTCAGTATGGGTGAGTAAAGACCCAGAGGAGGGCCCAGAATGTCAGTGATACTGCGGTCCAAACAAATCTAAGGAGTGGGGCTTTATAATTTCAGTGAGGTAGTAGAAGTTAAAAAAAGTACCTAGTCCCCAAGGTATAACCCAAAAGCTGTGATGGGGGCAACTGCAGGTCTCATGTGGAAACTTTCAGTGGTGGGAGAGGCATAAAGGTCAACAACTTCTCAGGGTTCCATGGTTTCTCGCCTTAAGGTAAGATATTTGAATGACTGTGAGGTAGGTCAAGGCCTTGGTGTCCTTTTGGGATCTCTTGATAGGTAGGGCTCCAGTCAAGCTCATTAAACGGACAAGGCTGGTCAATCCAAAGCATATCACACTCTGGCAGGGACTGGCAAGGAACTGCATATGTTGGCGAGATTTGGGCTCCTGTACAGGGTCAGCAGTTGGAACAAAGGGAGGATGAAGGTTGTGCATAGCACCAGGGCTGAGCTCACCTGAGGGGGGTGCTTCAGGCCACTTGGGCAACTAAGATCTTTGTTAGTTCAACGAGATGGGTGTATTGGACCTGCCAGCAGCAGGGCTGAGTTGCTCTATCATTTCAGCCTTGGGTGATTGGGCTGCACCAACCAGTGGTAGGTCAGCAATAATGATTAGAGTGAGCAGACACAATTTGGGCATGGCGGATGGGTACCTGCCATCTGAGGCTTTTTTTCTAGAAAATCATTGATGACCCATCTAATGGCAGGGTCAATAAAATGGAGAGCTCAAATGACAATCATTGTTGTACAATGAGAGTGGTGGCATGCTTCACCAGATCAATAAGAAAATTTTTAAAAGTATTGTGGCAGATTGTATCTGAAATAGACCATGTATATCAAAGGGATTCTTATTTAAAAATTAATCCAGGAAAGGAGAATGAACTGACAACAGCTCCTAGTGGGGCTGTTGTCTCAAGAATGGGGAAGGTTGGGGGGATTGGCTGGATTATGCCCAAGGGTACCTGCAGCGGAGGCCTATTGGCTAGGAAGTGATGAGCTAAGGGGTCGCTGAAGCTTTGGACAATTTTTTGAAATTTTTGAGGCCCTCCTCCCAAGTTTTGGATCCAGTTCAAAATGACAGCTCAACCTATAACCAATACACTTGGGTTGGTCATCAATGTTCTTGGTTCTTTTAGAGTCTGTTCTTGCAGATTGAGCTCATATCAAAATTTTAGAGGTCATTTGACCAGCAGCATATTTGATCCTTGATCTGTTAATTGATAACACGTGACCCAATATGACTTATCTGATCCATTATAGGATTATTGAGCCTCAAACTATTTTGCCCCTTTAGGGGGTTTGAATATTAGGGACAGGGGTGAGGTGAGTCTCTGGTTCTGATGGTGGCCTCTGGATTGCCCAACCTCCCTGAAAATCCCTCCTACATCTTCAACAAGGTAGAGGAGGAATGGAGGATAGAGAGGGGTCCTTGAGGCTAAGGCAAAATCTATCGCTCATCCACCACATGAGCCAGATTGCTTAGGTGAAACAGTGAGTTTAGTTTAGACCTTGGAATACCTCTTGCGCCTGGAGGGGTGTTGGCCCCTGTCCAGGCAAAGTGGTTGCTGCATCAGGACTTACAGAGGGAGATTTGTTGAAGATTGAGGCCATTGCTAGCCTTTAGGTTGCTCTCATCCAATGCTGTACTCATCAAAAGTGGTTTAAGCTTTTATAGGGTATAGACCAAAAATGAGTACAAAGGAGTGAGCGGATCAAATTTGAGTCTAGCAAATGCATATAAGCCTTCTTACTCTATTGAGATTGTAATGAGACCATTCTAATAGGCTCAGGTATCTGTTGGACCTGCTGGGTCTGAAGGCTAGTCCTTTAAAGCTAACTTATGTGGACAAAAGAGAGTAGGGCTTAACCTTAATAATAGGTTCAGATATCCTAATAGTTAATAGTTGCAACTTGGATTTAGAGAAGCCAGAGGTTCACTGAGAGATAGCTAACTTGGATCTAACCATAAATTAATTCAGAGGTCCCAAGGACAAGAGAATAATCTTCTATTTAAGAGCTTAAGAAGGTAGGGCATAAAAAGTTTTTCTATTAAAAAATTATTGGTACTATTTAAAGTACCAGAAAATCAGATATAGAATAAGAATTATATTAATTGTGTAGTAGATGATAGCCATAGTTCCAGTTTGAGGTTGAGAATTAGAAAAAAAGAATAAATAGAAAAATCCTGCCTTAGGGTTAAATAGAGTGAAGATTATATATAGCTCATGTAATAATAGGGTATATCCAGGTCAATAGTTATCCTTGCTTTATCAAATCCTTGGATCATTAGGATTGCAGTTCATATTTTATTTGCAAATGATTTGTTAGCTCATAATTCCTGTATAAGTAATAGGAATTTCTTGCTGATTGGTACCTTATATATAATAAGTAAAACTATAAATAAAAGAGGTCTAACAGCATAAAACATATCTATGAGTATTATGGAGTGTTAAAGAACTTGGAAAAATTATAACTAAATGGGAAACCCCAAATTGAGTCTTTACCCATAATAGGGTAATGACGGAAAGTATCCCAAACCCATTCAATTAAAATCATAATTAACTATACTTTACATACCTATGAAAAAGCCCATCAATTCTGCCAGAAATATTGCTGCTATCCAGAAGTAATGACTGAACAACAAAGTTATTTGGAAAATTTTTGATAGCAGCAATTTTATCATGGGCTGTAGTAATCTGACTCACCTATTCAAATAAGTTTTATAACGTAAAACCACATAGCGTATCAATTCATTAGGATATTACTATGTTACAATTTTAATTACCATGCACGCCCCTTTTATTAAACATATAGTTTTTAAGATAGCAGCCCCTCAACAGGCTCTTCTGTTGGCCCATTTTAATTTTACCTATCTATAATAAACCTTAAATTTTAATTCATTGATTTTAGTTAGTCTACAGTTTTCACAATGAGCCATGTTTTCCAGTATTGAGAGGTCTGGTTTTAGTGTAACTTTTAATTCCCATTCAATAAAATTGCGCTGATTGGCTATACCCATGGTATTCTGGTTATCTTTTTAGGTGTCAACTCATCCAGATTGGAAGGCCAGTCTTATTTTTATCTGCCAGTTCCATAACACATGCTAAATTCCTGAAAATGCTAGCAGCGCTTCAGCCTAACGACCATTGTCTCTTAAATAACCAATGTACCCCACTCATTTTTGTTTCCTGATGTTTGGTCAAATGAGAGATATGTTGTGATTTGGTATGACAAACAAATAAACATTTTATCTAATTCAATAATTATACTTAACTAAAAATTAGATTGTGGGTAATCAATATGGCTGCTACACTAATGTTGATTTTTATATTAATTTATTATTAACTTTTTGTCAGGCCGCATTGCCAAGTATAATGTTACCTAATGTTTTAGGGACCATCACCAAATAGTAGCTAGCATCACCATACAATTTGATCTTTTGTCGCCTTGGAGAAAAAAACCCCAATTACTAATTTTCAATCACTAATTTGATTAAGTGATTCCCTTGGCCAGTGGCTATGGACATTTTAAATTGTACATTATTTACTATTTCATTAACTCAGCACTTACATAAATGCATCTTTATAAAGTTTTTAATAATTTTCTTGGTATATTCATTAGTGTCTCATATAATAGGCTGATTGTTACTATAGTGTAAATCCCCAAAGTTAAGGCTTTAGTTTCCTTTCCTTTTAGAAAATATTTATGCAACTGTCCTAAAGTTACTAAGTGCTATTATGTTACTAGTTGTTTTGCTAAATGGGATAAGGGAATGTAGGGATATAATAAATGACTGCCATTTAGGAAGGGGATCAGGTTATGTCACTAGTAGTTTCGCCCTACATTTAAGACAAAACCCAGACAATTGCTTCAAGGCCCCATACCAATGGTGTAGTTGGATACTACAGTGTGCTCAATATAATTTTAGAAAAACCTATTCAACACTAAAGGTTTTAATTTATGTTTTTTAACAGTAGCTGCCATCATATAGATTGCTGTTTTATTTGGTGAATTTAACATGTTCTGTTGTAATATGTTGGCAGTGCCAGTTTCAATACATCTTTTTTATTAAGAGCGCAATAAATTCATAGATTCTTTGTGATTTACCCACATTATTTTATTCATATGAATTTTTTCTATATCGTTGCAAACAGTTTTGCAACAAATTCAATTCAAGAATAGGTAAAGTTTGATAATCTCACAGAGGAGATTAGTTGGCGCCCAATGTTGGGGAGCAGTTGGGCGAGTAAAGTTAAAGGCACAGGTGTTGGTCCCACATCAATCATATTTTATAAACGCCCTGGCAAATCAGGCGGTATAAATAAAATTAACAATAAAAAACTAGCGGTTACCATTTCCCCAGAAATTTTGGCTTTAGCAAGTGTACTGCAACCAGTTCATCAATATGCCACACTCCCAACCACTATTGTCAGTGGAACACAGGGTGTATGTTTTCCTGGATATTCAGCAAATGGCACTTTAAAAAATGTTCTGTGGAGATGTACACACATTTCCCAAATTTGGTGTATGTCGCACCCCACTCCATGCCATGTGGTTGGCTGGATCTTGGCTTCAAAACAAAGAAAGCGGCGGATGAAGCTGCAAAAGTGCACGTAGTAGTAGACCTCCTGGATGGTCAGAGGGTAGTCAAATTGAAGCGCACCCAATATACTAAGTTGAACCAAATTTTTGTGACTTTTATCTTACTACCCTCAACGTTCAAGCGCACCATGCTCAAGCACCCCCTGAAGGCTGGGCTTGCCATATACAGAGAAATACAATTCTTAAAATTCAGCACTTTGCACTGATGCCAAACTTGTGCATAGTTAAAGCAATTGTTGTTCTCACCCCATCTGTGGAGATACCGGAGGAGTTGACCCAAATCCCTCACAACGCTTTCTGTCATAATCAATGGGCAGAACACCCATCCTTTCCAGGTCACTGTGGATAGCGCGCCTCCCATCTGCACGTTCTGTTGCACTTTTGGCCACAAGGCCCACACCTGCCCTGTCAAGGATGGCGTTACTCATCAAGAAATTCTCTTGGATGCAATGGGCGGTGCAGACGCCCACTATGAACTAGCACTAGACACTGACAAAGCCTTCCTGTGGGGAGCGCATGGCTGTTACATTCTTGTAAAACCAGTGTCCCCACAAGAGTGGAAGAAGGCCAAACAGGCCCACAAGAGTGGTGGCCAAGGAGGCAGCCAAGACCGCGTTCGCCATCCCACCAGCCCAACTCCAGGAGAATGTTGAGACTTTTGCGGCAGAAGCAGCTCACAAATCTCTTAACCAATCAGATTGGGATGCCCAAGCTGAAACATGATGGATGAATCAGTTTCACCTGACCAATTTGCCCAAGCATTGATTGGGACCGAGTCACTCACTGGCAATCCTGCTGAAATTTCACCTCCAAGCAATGGTGCACCGCAAATGAACACACTGCAAAAAGCTCGGCCCACAGCAGGGTCAAAGAGAAAGCAAAAGCCAATGTGAACCCCACTGCTAAAGCTAACCATTATGATATATACTCTGTAGCATCAAATACCCGCGACGCCAAGCAGTGCTATGATGAAAAAAGAAAGCTGAAGGGCTCAGGTGCCATTCCCCTCGCACCTAAGGTGTGATGGGGGGAGCCTTTACTTTAGTACGTTGAACATCTCTGGACTCAAGGCCTCGCCATGCTGGGATAGAAAACTGAGTTTAGGCAAAATAATTTACCCATGGACATCTGGGCCATTCAGTAAACCTACAGTCCGTGTGGTACTGAGAAATCATGGAAAATCATTGTTGGAATTTTTGCCCATATTCTCAGCCTGCTAGATTACCTGGTGTTGCTAGGGAAAATTCCCTAAGGCGAAGTGAATTGGAAATTAATTTGGCTCGAGTTTCAGAGGAACTACATTTGGGGAATTTTAGGATATTCACCTGGTCGTATCCGCCAGGGATCAATTTGGATGAATACTTAATATCCCAACAGGTGGAGTGGCCAACAAAATAGGGGCATCCGATAGTGATTAACTATCAGGTGTACCAATTTGGATCAGTCAGATTTCATCACCAACTGATTGAGAATGAATAGTGATTTGTGAGGTGAGTGATGCCACCTGCAACTAGCAAATCGATTGGTTGATGAAGTGACCTGCCATAATGGGCAAAAAGTCTCATTAACTAAGCAGGTTGCTAGCCAATTAGGGTTAGTTTGCTTGGATTGAGAGGAAAACGTTAGGGACATGATTTCCAACTCTTTCCATTTGAGGTCTTGAGGATGTCTAATGACAGAATACTAGACAGGATGGGGAAGACCATTGCTGCTGAGACAAGGAAGGGTGATTCAATGGCAACGACTGCCATTTCATTGAAGAGGTGTCAACTGAGGGTTAGACAGCAAGAATTCTCTACTATATAATTCCTTAGGATTCACTATAATAAAGACACATAAAAACCATTATTTAGAAAAACATTATTAGCTACAGAAATATTTTTGATTCAGTGTATAGTTAGACTATCAGCTTCTATTGTGACGTTCCATCTCATTGATATTATTGCAGAAGGCAATAATTGGAAGACTCTCAGAGAGAAGAGTAGAAATCTGAGCGGTTTTCTAGATACAAAGGGAACCACAATCAGGGATAGCTGCCGACTGTGTGTTGGGCCAAAAGAGACTGTCACTGGGGTATCTGGATGATAATTGGGTGGACAGGAATATAGGGAATGAATCCCTACGAGTATGACTTATAGAGTATTTAATTGGAAGTACTGCCCAAAGCGTTGGGCCTAAAAATAATTTTAAACTCTAAGGATAATAGTCTTTATACTATTATCAATTAATACATTTTATACAACGCGAAATGCACAAGGAAATTGAACTTATGCAGTAAAAAGGTTACTGGGTTGATGACTGATGATTAACCAATAGAGTAAAATTTTACAAGTTGGTGCTCACTACAGGGGTAGTTGAGTAAAGAATCTATAATAATGTCATATAAAGAAGAATTGCGCAAGTTGTGGACCAATATCACCACTGTATATCAGAATGCCTTAAACTCAGAGGACCATTGGGAGTTCGTGGCCTTGGAAGAGCAAGTCACCAAGGTGGAGGAAGGAGTGGAAAATGTAGCCAACTTTGGGAACGAGTTAGTTGGAAAATAAACTAATTAAAGAAGAAAGAAGGAGACCTCACTCAAGAGGTCCTATTCCTGAAATTGGAGCAAGAAGTGGATCGCGTTTGTTTAAGAAAGTTTGGTGTAGAAACGAGAAATTGATGAAAGAATTAGAGGTCTTGAAAGCCCACAGATGTACATGTGAGCCTGATATGGCCAGCGATGCCAAAGAGAGAACTTTTTGCACAATACTTGGGAAATCGAATACCCCAAGAAATCTGCTGCCCACCTTTAATGCCATTTTGGAGATGATGCCTGAAGTCACTCCACAAGTTAGCCAAGTAGCCAAACTAAGAGAATCGGCCTAAAATGACTTGTAGGAATTTAGAGCAACACCAAAATTGGCAACAACTCATTGGGATAACGCCCCAGCATTTTTCCAACTGTTCGACATGACTATGAATGGTTTCAGGATCATCAAAAGGCATTGACAATCATGAACTGCTTGTACACCG
Organism: Massospora cicadina; assembly: GCA_022478985.1. Lineage (NCBI taxonomy): Eukaryota > Fungi > Entomophthoromycota > Entomophthoromycetes > Entomophthorales > Entomophthoraceae > Massospora > Massospora cicadina. The sequence goes on along the minus strand of JAKSZP010002280.1, from coordinate 10,214 downwards.
ACTGCCAGAACCTAGTGTTACCCCACTTGGAGGGGGACAGCTGGTCCTATGATGAGGCTAAGGCGGCAGTAATGAAGAAGTTTGGGAGTCCAACCCACATGTCAAAATGTAAGCAAGAACTTATGGGAATTCAATTCAATAGAGATAAGCCTCTTGCTAGCTTTGCGGATTAATTTTACCAGGAGTTGCAGATCTTGGCTAGAGCTAAAGTGTTAGATGACTTTGATGCAATAATTGCTTTGCAAGAGGCCCTTCAGCCCTATCACAATTTGCATCAAATGATGTATTCCATATTCGTGATGGAGATAACTACCTTGCAAATGGTAGACAACCTGAAGATTTATGGGAGCGACGTTTGATGCTCCAAATAGAAGCTTCAATTATAATCTGGTCCAAAATCCGAATCCCATGAAGGGAAATTAAGGAGAAAAAGAGGCTATTAACCGCACTGTGCCAAGAAATAAGCCCAAAGAATTCAGACGGTTAAGCAATAAAGAGAAGGTCTGCTTTCAGTGTGTCAGGAAAGGACATATTTCGCACACTGCAAAAAGCTGAAGGATCAAATTAACGTGTTCCAGGCCAAAGAGACAGCAGCCACCAAAGATTTGGGATAAGGGCCCGCTGCCTAGACAAGAAACAGTCTAGAATGGCGGAGAAACCTGTTCCTCCTAATATCATGAATGAAGAAATAGACATTAGCAATCTGTTTGTAGATGATGAGCAGGATCAGCTTTACCAAGTGGTCAACATGGATTTAAATGCCATGACCAGAGCCAGGGCGAAGAAGATCGACCCCAAGATAATTCAGGAAGTTGCCCAGCCATACACCTGACAACTGGTGGAGAAGATTCGGACCACCAAGAATCCTGATGAGTTATCAGATGTTCATATAGATGAGGACAATCTGTTAATCCCCCTTGGCGCGATAAAGTAATTGTTTCCTGAATTATTGGCGCAGATCATTCATACCCTAGATTTGGCTAATAACGCCACTATTCAGTCAGTAAATACTATATTACAATACTCTGAGTGTACATATATAGATATTCAAGTGAATAGAGTGAGGGTAAGGGCGATTAGTTAACAGTGGAGTTCCCATCAATATCATGTTGACCAAGCTGGGGAAGAGAATGAAGATCTCTCCGGAATTAGAACACAAGAGAGAATATGGAACAGCTGGTCCAAACACCACTGTTTCCTATGGAGCATATAGTGCGCTGCCACTACAATTTGGGTCATTGGTGGTATCCATGCCAGCAATAGTTTTGGCAAACCAAAACTATGATATCCTGAGTGGAATGAAGTTTCTGCGGAAGTACAGGGTTAAATGTAACTTTGAGGATAATATGTTGACCATCCTGGGTCAGATGTTACCATTATTATACCAGAAGGACGTTGAAGACATGTTGAACTGGAGAAATAACTTTCTTTAATCTGACATACAATGATGGCATTTACTGATTCAGTACCAAATAGTTGGTAGGAAGAGACGAGAGATGCTGGCATAATTCCTAGAATACTGGGGAATTCCCTTAAGGATCAAGAAGGAGAAAACCATACCAGCCGGATTGCAGACAATAGTTGACACAGGGTTGACTTTAAAGATTCCAGAGCTGTTGTATGGAGAAGTCAGAAGCCCCTGGAAGAAGTCCAGAGTGGAAACATGCTTGGCTCCCGGGATAATCATGCCAGGCCATGGAGAAATATGAGTTCTCTTGGCGAATTTAAGCGAAAGACTGACGAAGATCAAGAGGAATCAAATCATTGCATCTATTCATTTAATCCCGATGGCAGAATTGAGACAATTCCATGATTTTGGGTCTCTTGAGGAAAATGGGATTACTGGCTGGAGCAGCCAAAAGTATCAATCTATTGGTTGATTGAGAGCAGCTCACAGATCTGCTGGAAGGGAAGAAGGAGGAGGTGCTCAAATTATTCAAGAGATATCAGGAAGTATTTGCTCAGGACGACCATGATTTGGGATGTGCACAAGGCGTAATTCACAAGGTTGACACCAGGGAAAATCTACCGATAAGAATGAGACTGATCCAAATATCAAAAGCCACTGAAGCAGTAGTGGAAGATGAGATCATCAAACTAGTGAAGCATGGGCTTCTAGTTCCATCATTAGATCCCTGGGCAAGCCCAATTATGATTGTAAAGAAAAAAGATGGATCAAATCGGGTAGTGATTAGTATTAGAGGCTGAATAAAATTATAAAGAAGGAATCATATTTCCTACCAAGGATTGATGATGCGCTGGACTGAAAAGGAGAAGCAAAGTATTTCTCCGCAATGGATCTAATCCTGGGATACTGGTAGATCGACTTGCCAGAAGAAGACCAAGAAAAATTGCAATTATTACCGCGCAGGGGTTATACTAGCCAACTAGGATGTCCCAAGGTCTTTGCAATGTGCCTGTGACGTTCCAGAGGGCCATGGACGCGATATTAAGCGACCTGAAGTTGTCATGCGTCCTGGTATATCTGGCTGATATCAATGTATTCAGTAGCACGTTTACTGATCACCTGCACACTTGGAAGAAGTTTTAAAGAGACTTTCCGCGGCAAACCTAGAAGATCAAGCTAAGGAAGTGCCACTTCTTCAAGAAAGAGTCGGAATATCTGGGATTTGTGATCAACTCAAGTGGATTGCAGCCGCAAACCCAGAAGATAGCAGCTATTGAGCGCATGGCTGTGCCAAAGAGTGTCTGAGACATCCAAGTATTTCTTGGGATGATCAGATACTACAGAAGATTTATTTGGGATTTTTCCCAAATAGCCGAGCCTTTATTTCATTTATTAAAGGATCCAAAAAAGGATTTATATGGAATGAAAAGGCCCAGGACTCCTTCGATGAATTACACCAGTATCTGATAAATTCGCTGATTCTGAAATATAAAAATTTTGATTGGTAGTTTATCATTCAAACTGATGCTTCATTGATGGCAATCGGCGCTGTACTGAGCCAAGTAGATGAACTTGGGGATGAGCAACGGTGGCATATGTGAGCTGGACACACTCAGCCACTGAGAGGAACTACACCACGACAAAGCATTAATGCCTTGCGGTCATTTATGCATGAAAGCAGTTTTGGGTGTACGTCCATGGAATGCACTTTAGGTGGTGACAGACCACTCTTCACTGCGTTAGCTGCACAATCTAAGGGAACTGGAAGGATGACTGGCCCAATGGGCACTTAAACTTCAGGATTATGCTTATGAGATAGTCTACCAAACGGGGGCTTCTTACCAGAACGTGGATGGATTATCTCAGTTGCCAATGGTCCAGTTGGTATAACTGCAGGCAGATAAGCTATTCCAGAGAATGGTCAAAGGAAGAATTGAGGATGAGCCTCGAGAGTTCCAAGGTGCACTTCAAATAGTGATGGAAAACACTTAGACTATGGATGAACAATATTCAATACAATCAACAGGTTGTGGCTATTATCCCCAAAACCATCAGAAAGAGCAGTGATAGTACAAGCAGCTCACAAGGTTGTCAGGTACAGAGGCCTGAGAAAAACAACTGACCATATTCGCCAGTATTATTAATGGGAATTGATTAACTACGATGTTGCGGGAGTTCTGGCTTATTGTGTGGAAAGCCAACTGCATAAACCACACAAGAATACACATGGATACTGACTGGTCTGATCTGGATTTGCATGGCACACAGTGTCCATCGATGTGATGGGACCACTGGCAATGAGCACAGGTGGAGTGAAGTACATCATAGTAGCCATTGACCATCTGACTAGATGGGTTGAAATGAAAGCCCTAACCAGAGATGATGCTACCAGTACTGCGAGATTCATCCTGGATAAATTAGTATACCAGCATGAATGTCCACAAGTCCTACTGAGTGACAGTGTGAAAAACTTCACATCTCATGTGATTCTGAGGCTAAATGAAATAATGGGGATCTGAGGAGTCATGTCAGTACCATACCAGCTGGAGACAAATGGACTGGTAGAATGGGTCAATGGGACGCTGGTTGCAACTCTGAGGAAGCTAGTCGCAAAGAGAACTTCTTCATGGGGAACATACCTGAGTTTGGTAACGTTCAACTAAAACATCGGTCATCATATGGCAATGGGAAAGATGCCGTTTGAATTACTATATGGGAGGAAGGCCGCGTTGCCACTGATATTATATTTGGTAGTTGAACCTATGTCAGGGATGAGTACTGAACAATACTAGAACCTACTGAGGAGTATCCTTTTTTCACTCATTTTTTTCTCATTTTTTCGCTCATTTCTTCATTCTGTTGTTTAATGAACTCGAGCAATAACTGGAAGTTCATCTCGCGAGGTACCAACGATTGTCCCCCCGCCCTTGTAGTCTCGTCGGCGCTGGTGTTTTCACTCTGCGTCGTATCTTCCTCACGTCCTTCGACGCCTAGCTGGTTGTTCACGTCGAACTCCATACTATCTGAATTATTGTTTGTCATTTTCGCGCGACTACGCGTAATCATTCAAGCAAGCTAAACTAAGTCTATTTTCTACTATTGACTTACTGTCTAACAATTGCTTATAGCCACTGCCTGTCCTCAGCCTACTCACTAATAATATTTATTATTAATTAATCGAGCAATCGCTTCGTGCAATCGCGTTAAGTGCCATATACAAATATTACATATTTGTGCTAATGCTCCACGTTCTTTAGAGCCATGTACAAAATGTACGTTATTATGCGAATTTATTATTAATTGCATAAATTAATTGAATTTTTAATTGTATAAAATTTTCTTACATGTTTACAATTATCTACTAGAATATGCTTCCTCGTGTCACGTGTTGAGGCACCATATGCAACTGTAATATATTTTATGTTTGTCTCTAATTGCATGAATTAATTAAAATTATTCAAAGGGAGTTTCCATAAATGTAGGTTTTTATTACAGATTTTGTTTACTACTCCAGGACGGGCATGCCATATATGATGACACTCTGATATCACTAAGCCATAATACGCCCCGCGTGCTGGAACACCATATGTAACAGGTGTTTTGGGTGAATAACAATCATGTGACTCAGACACTATTAATGTTCGTAAACAATACAAATTTAATTTTTATAAACGATACAAATTTATTATATGTTTTCAATATCAAATACTGAATAAAGTTAGCGTTTCTAGACAACATATCAAATACACAATGCTGTTATATTATCCCTAACGTTATGAACATCTACAAAATCAATAAAGATTAATTAACAATTTGGATACAAACAACAAGTAAATTATTATCATTCATGTAACATTAGATTAGGTTGCCACTGTCCTGCCACTCAAAAAGAACTCGCCACTGAGTTGAATATACATTATATTTATTTATTGCTCAAAAGTAACGCAAATTGAGAAATATGAATCCATAGAGTAGGATATATTGAAATTTATATGGTCATTAATTAACCTTTATTGATTTGTAGATGTTCATAAATGTTAGAGATAATATAACAGCATTGTGTATTTAATATGTTGTATAGAAACGCTAACTTTATTCAGAATTTAAATGACATTGAAAATATATAATAAATTTGTATTGTTTATAAAAATTAAATTTGTATTGTTTACGATAATAGTGTCTGAGTCACATAATTGTTATTCACCCAAAACACCTGTTTACATATGGTGCTCCAGAACGCGGGACGTATTAAAGTTCAGTGATATCAGAGTGTATCATCATATATGGTATGCCCGTCCTGGAGCAGTAAACAAGATCTGTAGTAAAAACCTACATTTATGGAAACTCCTTAGAATGATACAATTAATTTTAACATGATGATTTATGAGCAGATATATTTAGACAAACATAAAATATATTACAGTTAACATATGGTGCCATCAACACAGAAATATATAAAGTCGTATATGACACGAAACTTGGGGTTGCAAATTAAAATCTAGTAGATGCAGATTGTATACCAAGAGAAACATTTTATACAATTAAAAATTCAATTAGATTATGCAATTAATAATAAATTCGCATAATTAAAATTTACATTTGTACATGGCTCCCAAAGAACGTGGGGCAAATTCAGCATAACAAACTATATTTGTATATGGCGCCCAACGCGATTGCACGAAGCGATTGCTCGATTAATTAATAATAAATATTATTAGTGAGTAGGCTGAGGACAGGCAGTGGCTATAAGCAATTGTTAGACAGTAAGTCAGTAGTAGAAATAGTCTTAGTTAAGCATACTTGAATGATTACGCGTAGTCGCGCGAAAATGACAACCAATAATTCAGATAGTATGGAGTTCGACGTGAACAACCAGCTAGGCGTCGAAGGACGTGAGGAAGATACGACGCAGAGTGAAAACACCAGCGCCGACGAGACTACAAGGGCGGGGGGACAATCGTTAGTACCTCGCGAGATGAACTTTCAGTTATTGCTCGAGTTCATTAAACAACAGAATGAAGAAATGAGCGAAAAAATGAGACAACAGAATGAAGAATGAGCGAAAAGAATGAAGAAATGAGAGAAAAAGAAGACAACAGAATGAAGAACAGATTGGAAAAATAAAAGTAGAATTGCAAGAACACACCAAGAAATGGGAAGAGAAAATTAGCGAGCTACAGAAAAAGAATGAACGTGGAATGAAAGAGTTGAAGAATGAATTAACAAGACATACCAAAGAAAGTAAAGAATTGAGAGAGAAGGACCGACAAGAATGGCAAGAAGCAATTAATAATACACAGAAGACAGTAGACCAAATAAATAACAAAATAGACACACATATACAAGAAACCAACAGCAGGAATGAAGAATTGAAAGGAGTTGTCATGAACAACGTAGAACGACTACGGACAGAACAAGGAGAAGCAGTAAACTCGTTAAAACAGAAGATCGTAGAAGTAGATGACAGACAACGATCGGCTGTACAGAAAATCAGTGAGACAGATAAAGAGAAGGAGACACGACTAGAAGAATTAAGAAATCACATCGCCAAAGTTAAAGAAGGCCAAGAACGACTACAGCGTCAATTAGCCAACGCAGAAGTCGGATCGACCGCAAGAACAGGTGGGCCGCATAACAACGAATTAAAATACAACGGCACAGACCGATATCCCATCGAATTTCTCAAAGAACTGACCGAAATCCAGAACACATTCTACCCAAGTGACGATGTCAAATGGATCGGTCGACATTTAGAAGCAGACGCCGCGATTTGGTGGAGGGTGATACGAGACCAAATCCGCAATTTTGATGAATTTAAAGACCTCTTCACACAAAAGTATTGGGGAGAAGAAAGACAGGACGCAGTCAGGGACAGCCTAGAATTTGGCCGATTTAATTGGAAGGGCAATCTGAGCGCAATACAGTATATGGAGCGCAAGCTACTTGAAAGCCGCCAATTAACGCCAGCAATCACTGATCGTCAGTTAATCAAAAAGATAGCGCGCCATTTTGGTAAGAATATTGAAATTGCTGTGGTGACAAGGGGGATTAATTCCATCCAAAACCTTGAATCATTGATTGCAGAGTACGCCACGATTAATCAGCGAACAACCAGAGATAATGACTTTGTAGGGAGTCACGAGAAGGTGAATGCCCGAGGTGTGGGAGAAGCAACAAACACACCCCAACCATTTCACAATAAGGGTGTCAGCTGGAAACAAAAACAGCATGTGCCGAACAAAGAAAGTGAAAACGGTCACAACGTTAAGGGGTTTGGACGACACACTAACCGACAGCCCATAAATTCCTTGGAATTTGTAAACAACGGTGCGTCAACCTCGACTGGTAAGGGGAACGACGTAGATAAAGAAAAAAAAAATTAACCCTACAATACAATGAGATAGCCGATATACTGACTAAGAACCGACTTCACGAAACTAACATACTATTACCAGATCTTAGAAATGAATTGATTTATGAAGATGAATTAAAATTTGAACAACGGATTTCTAAGTGTCCAGAAATATTAATTAAGTTCAATAATAATATTACAGTCCTTGCCTTATTGGATACGGGGAGCGCGATTAATGCGTTGTCAGAAGAATGGTTCAACCAAAATAAACATTATTTAGAACCTTATGAGGAATTAAGCATGACTAATACACTGATTATTAGTGCAGTAGGTAGTAAGTCTAAGCTAGTACGGAAACAAATCTTATGTGACATTTACATTAATGATATCAAGATAGACTGTGTATTTTTAATTATTCCAAATTTAATTAGAAATTGTATATTAGGTATTAGCTTTATGAAAGATGAAAGATGTTTGATTGACGTGGAAAAGGGAGTCGTCGAATTTAGAGGAAGAGAGGAAGAACAAAATGTCAGCATACCCATTGTACACATGGAAGTAGTAGAAGCAGAAGAAGAGGATGAAATCGAGAAGAAAATAAACGCGAAAGTGGACAACATAACAGGTGTAGATGAGGAAACATTAGAAAATCTGAGAGAAGTCTTAATGAATAATAAGAGTTTATTTCGGGAGAGTCCAGGGAGAATGGAATGTTATCAACATGAATTTAAAGTAACGGACAACACGCCTTATTTCCAACGCGGGTGGCCAATTCCACTTGCATACAAGCAAAGAGTTGATGCCGAAATCAACAAAATGTTGAAACACGGTGTAATTGAGAGGGGAAATAGCCCATTTATTAATCCAATGGTCGCCGTAATAAAGAAAGACGGAAACGTCAGGCTGTGTTTGGACGCACGAAAAATCAATAGTGTTACCATTCCCGACTATGAAGGACCAACTCCTATCCAAGAGATATTAGCAAGGTGTGGAAGAATGAAGTACCTGTCCACAGTGGATTTAACCAGCAGTTTTTGGCAGGTGCCACTAAAGAAATGTTGTCGCGATTACACCGCTTTCATGTATGAGGGGAAATGTTATAGATATACAGTAACACCATTCGGATTAAGCACCAGTTCTGCCGCTCTGACGAGAGGACTAGACATGGCACTTGAAGATCCGGTGAAGGAAAACACAATCATCTATGTTGACGACTGTCTTTGTTACTCGAACGACATCAAGACGCATCTGGTACATTTAAATTTATTATTAAGCAATCTACGCAGAGCAAACCTAACGATTAACCTCGATAAATCGCAATTCTTTCGTCAAGAAATCGCCTATCTAGGGTATCGCTTAACTACGGAAGGAGTACAAGCAACAGAAGAAAAGGTTGCTGCGATCAGAAATTTCCCAGTTCCGAGAAACCAGAAGCAATTGAAAGGATTCTTAGGATTGACTAACTTTTATAATAGATTTACTGCTAAGTACGCAGAAACTATTCAACCATTACTGGATTTATTGAAAAAAAATAAAAGGTTTATATGGACATCAGAACTAGATCGATGCTTCAAGGAAGTAAAGGATTTATTTATTGAGACGGTTATATTAAAATTTCCGAAAGTCAACCAACGGTATTTTCTTCAATGCGATGCGAGTAAATACGCATATGGTGGACAACTGTATCAGTTGGATGAAGAGGGGAATGTGGGTGTTATTGCCTACACAAGTAAAACTTTTAAGGGTGCGGAAAAGAACTATTTCACGACTGAAAAAGAACTATTAAGCATTGTCAGATGTTTAGAGAAGTTTCGAATATATATCTTGGGTCAACCATTAACGATTATAACTGATAATAAAGCACTCACTTTCATGCATAAATGCCATCTAAACAACTCCAGGATAACTAGGTGGATCCTATCCATACAAGAATATAACTTTAACATCCTTCACTGTAAAGGTAAAGAAAATGTAGTGGCCGACATACTCAGCCGGTATCCAGAAGACGTAACGGAAGAGGACCAAGTTGATGAGAACTTCGAATATCAGATAAATCAGGTAACTATAAAAATGAAGAAAGACGTATGTAGTATGATAAGAGACATAGGAAAATTCCAGAAGGAGGATACGAAGTTGGGATCTATTATAGATAATCTAAATAATAGTAATGAAAATGATATGTGTAAGTTTTATAAGTATATTGATAACAAATTGTATAGGAAGTGTAAGAACAAATGGAAATTATACGTGCCAGAGAGTATTACGGACATAATCATCTCCGAAATACACCAGATGTACGGCCATTTAGGAGGTAAGAAATGTACCAAACTGTTACAGGAGAGTTTCACATTTGACAAAATGTCAAGGAAAATTAAAGAGTACGTGAAAACTTGTGACAAATGTCAACGTTGCAAGGATAGCCAAAATAGGAACCTGTTTGGCGGAACGATACCA
>JAKSZP010002279.1:0-18110 GCA_022478985.1 Massospora cicadina | reverse complement strand
CCCTTGCTCAATGCTGGCCCATATGTCCAAATGTTCTTGAAGAAACCCATTGTCAAGAACTCAAGGCCAATTTTCCAGCTCCAGTGCCATATTGGAATTACTTGTGGTTATTTGTCATCTGCCTCTTCTTATACTGTTGCTTCCCTCCCTTCCAGGGTATCACGTTTGGCATGTCCTACATATCCATTTTTCCTTCCCTAGTCGCTTTCTCGCAGGGATCAGCATCTGCAAAATTGACTTGGTTTTGAGTAGGTCTAGCCCTCACTATCATCTGATCTCACATAGATTTTTATTTTTATTTTTATTCATTGCGGGGAAGGCCGACCATGGGATGGACACTTCCGAATATGACTCAGAAGAGATAAACTTAGTACCAGGGGAGGCACCCCAGAGAAGCGATGCTATCTCTTGTTGCAGGCGGGAACGCTACTTAAGGGGAGGGGGAGGGAACGTGTGAAGGGGCCGTAGCCACAACTGAACACGTGTGGAGGAAGGGGTCTGATTTGATGAACCAGACTGGGAACCAGGAGGAGACCAGCTGTTGGTGACGCAGTGGAGGTATCCAAAAAACCACGCTTGAAAGTGGTCCACCAAATGAGACCGGAATCTGGGGACAGCTTCTGGGAGGGTGGGGGTGGAGCCTGTGATGGCATCTAAGACAATCGTGTGGATTGTCCACATGGCGATTGCAACCACCAAAGCATGGAGGGAGGGTGGAAGAGAGGAGGCCATTGATAGAGCAAACATATCTCTTGACAGACTGAAGGGATGCGTTTGATCCTGGCCCAGCAGACGTTGAACTTCGCGCCATATCACTTTAGAGGTTGGGCACTTCTCCAGGCGGTGGAACAGCGTTCCGTACTGGCCACACACGACACAGGATGAGTGTAAAGCGTTAGAGCGCTCAGCTGTATGATACACCCGCCTCAGGCAGCGCCACACATGTGAGGGGACTTGAGGCTGCAACAGAGGATGGTGTACGTATTTCCAGATAGTTTTTTGGGTCTCATTGGAGTAAGGGATGTCCATCATATCCATGTAGTCCACCCTGGATAGGACATGGGGCCGAATAGGGATCACGCCATCATGGATGGGTAGCCCCTGTACCTCTTGTGTGAACTGAAGAGATGGGCAGCCTCTCTGGAATGTGTGTCCACTAATACGAATTCTCCACTCTGCGCTCCACATGGAGAGGAGGATTCGTTTGTAGTGGGTTTTAGTCCCGTGAGGACCTGTGGCTGATGGGTGTGAAGCCAGGTATTTCATCAGGGAGTGAGGGTTTGATGGTTTGTTAAGACCAAGGCGCGGGAGAAGTTGGAGCGGGCCACGCGGGACCAGTGTTGGGAGGGGAGCGTAGGGGCAGTGACAGTCGCAATCCAGGTACCCTGGATCTTGGCAGCATGGGCTTTGAAGTCAAGCAGGCCCATGCCACCATGATGATGAGGGTCAAACATGACCTCTAGCCGCACTGGTGGAGGGCGGCCTGACCAAAGCCATCCTTGCAGCAAGGCATATAAGGATTTGAAGAAGCTTGGGGAGAAGGGGATGGTGTGGGCTCCAAACCAGACTTTGGAGAGGAGCATAGAGTTGGCAAATACAACCCTGCCAGTAAGGGAAGTAGGGTGGGCTCTGAGAGAGGCGATTCGCTACATCACGTTGTCCAGAATACGGCTCTCCATTACTGCTGACGCATATCCGCCTGCCTCCATCCACACGCCCAGATGGCGTACCAGTCCTATGGTAGGACGTGGCACAAAGGGGAGCACCAGTGGGGCGGTGTGTGTTGAGTTAGTAGGGCGAGGACGTGGGCGAGCAGATGGGCCAGGTTGGGAACTAATTGCTGGGGTCCAGCAGTTCTGAAACTGACCAAGGAGGATTATTTCGGTTTTGGAAGCGTTCAGTGCCGCGTTGCTTACCCAGGAATACTTCTGGATGAGAGCTTCAAGCGCGCGTGCATCTTGATTATTAGACACCCCAACCACACAATCATCTGCAAATGCCTTTACTTGACTGGGGCTTGGCCTGTCACATGGACCCCAGTGAGTTGGGCATTCACATTTCGCAGTAGTGGTCAAGGCTGAAGTTGTATAAGAGTGGGCTGAGGGGGTCCCCTTGTTGCAAGCCCCTTTGAGGGCGGACTACTTCCGTTAGGAAGCCAGGGCCACATACTGCCATTGCTGCAGATTCCGTGAGCAGCATCACCCAGTTGATGAAGTGAGGGGGTAGGCGGGATTGATGGAGGCAGGCCCTGAGGTATTCCCGTTTACTCTATCATAGGCCTTTTGTTGGTCCAAGAATACAAGTGCCCCAGAGGCTGTGGATTAACATACATTAGCCACAGAGTGCACGTTATCCCAAATCGACCTTCTGGGTATGAAACCAAATTGTTCTGGGGAGTTAGTGGCAGATGCTACAGTCCCTTAATGGTTAGCCATGATCTTCGTTGAAATTTTAGTGTCTGTGTTTGTTAGAGAAATGGGGCGCCAGTTGGCTAAGTCAAGCTTATCCCCTTTCTTGAAGAGTGTGACAGTAAAGGCCTCATGTCCTCCTGGTAGGAGGCGTGTTTCCAACAGGCCTTGGTTAAGTGAGGCGAGCAGCAATAGGGAAATATAATTGAAATACGTTTTGTAGAACTCATATGGAATGCCATCTTGGCCTGGGCATTTTTGGTTTGGCGCACCGCGAATGGCTGCCCATAATTTGGTTGGAGTAATAAAATTCATTATTTCCGGGTATCAGAAAACGGTGCGGATGTGGGCTCAGTTGAGAAATTCCTCCAAACTGGCCAGCTGAATTGGATCAGATCGGTACAACTTGGAGTAATACTTTTGTGTTTCAATTGCCACTTCAGCTGGCATATCCGCAATGGAATCATCCAGACTTCGCACCTGTGTGCAGGCCATACTCTGGCGTGGTGCAAAATTTTTTTAAGAAAATGTGCGGTGCACTTGTCGCCTTTTGTGATGCATGTGGCCCTGTACTAAACACAAACCCGATGTTTGTGAGGCCTTTTGAATGCGTTGAGGTGGGCAGCTGCCTCCGCCAATTCCAGCCCCATGCAGAGCTGTATCCTGTAGCTGGGATATTGGACTCCAGGTGTGCCAACTCTGCCAGAGTGCGCGAAATGACCGCCAATGTGGCTCGTGAGCATCTGGAAGAGAGATGGCGAGAGTGGCAGATGGTTTCATCTTTGAAAGTTGCCCATGTGGAAAATGGGGTCCACACAAAACGGTGAAACAAACTCTTTTGCCAAAGTTTCTGATTCCACCCATATGGAAAATCCTGGCGATGCAAGCTCAGAGGGGCGGATTTTGCACCAATGTGGGGCCTTAGCAGCTGTGACAGGTAGGTGGTAGGTTATCAAGACCAGTTGATGGTCAGAGAATTCCATTCTTGTTATTTTGAATTGGGAGATGTGGGGTTAGAATTTCGCCGGTGTTAGGATAAGTTCGATGTGGGTCATGGACCTTAAATGGCCATTGTGGATGTGCGGGCACATCATATTTTTGGGCAGCGGGGCATGTTGTGGCAGCACATCCATTAACCTTAGGGTGGCCTTTAGGAACGCGTAGTTCAACGTGACCCTGGGGGGTGTGGGGTGAGGAAGGTCACCGGTCCATTGGTGTGTTTAGCCAACAGTTCATGTCACCGACTAGGAAAGAGTCTGGGAGTAGTGGGAGGGATTTTACTGATAGGAAAAATTGTGACACTTGCGTGCACCATTTGGGGCATAGATGTTGATTATTGCGTGTGCTACGTCAGCCCACAAGAAAGTGACAATGTGAACTTGGCCATTTAGAAATTTTTCTGATGATAAAAATTTGAAGAGATTGTTTCTCTGAACTAGCACTCCACAGTGCTCTGACCAAAAGGATAGGGATGGGAGGAGCATTGTTTTCCAAGCTTCCTCGGAACCTCGTGGACAGTGGGACTCCTGGATGGCCAGGATATCCACGGGTAAATTTTATTGTAAAAAACTCAGTTTCCTAGCCTAGGATGGGGAGGTCTTGAGTCTGGCAATATTCAAAGTTCCTAAAGTGAAGGTTTCCCCCATTGCACCTTAGGTGTGAGGGGGTAGGCACCTGGGACCATTAGCCTCCTCTAGATCCCCATGGGCCTTCACAGCAGCGTGGGTGTTAACAGCAACGCTATTGGGGTTTTTGTTAATTTTTGCGGAAAGAGTTTCATTGGTATAGCCTTCACTTTTTGTTTTCCTGACGTCAGACAAATTTTATGCGGTGCAGATGAGTTTGATGCACCGTTGAGCGGGTCAAAAACTTTTTTTCAGTTGGGATGGGTCAAAAGTCAGTTTTGACCGGAGCTTGGGTGCAATGATAGGGTGAGATTGAGTCCCCCATCAGATCCTTGGATTGAGTGGCCCATTTGGCATGGGCTTCCCAATCTGACTGGTTGATGGATTCCTGAGTTGCTTCCACCGCGAAGGTTTCAATGTCCCCCTGGCGTTGGGAGTGTGGGATAGCGGTGGTGGCTTTGGCCACTTCCTTAGCCATGGCCCTGTGGGCCTGCTTGGCCTTCTTCCGCTCTTGCGGGGAGATAGGCTTTACCAGTAGGTAGCAGCCTTGTGCTCCCCACGGGAAAGCCTCTTTGGTGCTTGCAGTTGGTTTGTAGTGCGCCTCTCCACTGGCCATGGCCACCGAGGGGTGCTATTGGAATGTGACACCCTCTTTGGTTGGGCATGCATGCACCTTAAGGCCGAACACATCACAGTTGGTGCAAATGGGGGTCGCGCTGTCCACGGTCACCCAGAATGGGTGAGTGGTATGCCCTGCAATATCAATAAAAGTGGAGTGCAGAATCTGGGTTAGGTCCTTCGTGATCTCCTCAGTTGGGGTCAGGACTGCGATGGCTTTGCCAGTGCACAGGTGTGGCATCAGCATGAAGCATTGCATTTCAAAAGATTGTATATCACCATATATGGCGAAACCATCTTTCAGGTGTTGTTCTAAAATGTCACGTTTTACCGTAGTAGGCAAAAAGTCAAACGTGAGGAAAATTTGGTTTGATTTTGTCCATCTGGTGCATTTGGTTTCGACAACCTGTTGCCCTTTGGGGAGGTCAACCACTACATGCACCATAGCAACCTTGTCTGCTGCCTCTTTGTTTTCGAAACCTAGGTCCAACCAACAGCATGACATAGAGTGAGGTGCGACGTACACTGCAGTCAGGAAAATTGTGTGCACATCTTCACAAAATTTTTCCCATAAGGCCGTTTGTTGGATGTCCAGAAACATGCGGACTCTGAATTCCACTGACGAGAGTGGCTGGGAGTGTGGCATGTTGATGTACTAGTTGCATTGTGCTTGCCATGCGAGTATTTCTGGGGAAATAGTGACTGCCAGTTTTTAAAATTTTTGTCTATTCTGCCAGTTTCTCTGGGGCGTTTTCAAACGTTGGAGGCCACAGGCCTTCCACCTGCTCCTCTTACCTTACTTGCCCAACTGCTCCCTGACATGGGCGCTGACTAATCTCCTCTGTGAGATTATCAAACTAGATTCAGACTTGAATTGAATAGGTTGCAAAAGTGATTGCAACGAGAAAGAAAAGTCATATTTGGACAGTAAGAATTTGGAAAAAAGGCCCGTAAATGCTTGGCTCCCTCATCCAATAGTATTAGAGTAATTTAAGGGAAAATCATTAGTATATGAATTTAAAAAATTGAATTTTGTTTTCCTTTATTGCAATACAGCTTAACAGCTTTCTCCTCACCACTAACCTTAAAACCAGCACCCTACCTATGGTAAGGCGCTTAGTTATTGTTTTATCTTTCCCATTATGCCTGTATAACCAAAAAAGGTTACAAGTTCTTATTTCTTTTGTCAAAAATTACTAAAAATTTCAGATTATGTGTTTACATTTGACAACGCCCTAAAGGTCAAGTTTAATGGACTCAAGGATGGAGGAGTCCTTAGGCGCTAATCTGCCCAACTGTTGAAACCAAAAGCCTCATAATGAAAAGTATTCTCCACCAATTTTCCTCACCCTTCTCTGGTATAGCGTAGTTCAAGTTTCAGTGCTTATTGTTGTGGCTTCTATAGCACCAACAGTTACATGCCAGTGTTCTCTTAGAACATATTTATCTTAACAGGCTAGATCAGATATATCAGGTAAAAATAGTATTAACTATCCCCTGCATCAGGTGAAAGAGTTTGTGAACCTTGGTTTCAGTTAATTATATTATTGAGCTTCCCAGCTCCAAAGAGGTTAATGCAATTATGGGTGGTTTTAAAACTCTTTAAGAATTTTTGTCTTTGTTGGGATTTTTTCCCATATTCCTAGATTACTATATTACCAGGGGCCATTAGGGGAAAATTACCTATAGTGAAGTGAATTAAATATTGGTTGATCGTGATTTCAGGATAACAATGTTTGGGGGATTTTGAATTATTTTCCTGGGTCAGATACATCAGGGATCATCCTGTATAAATGCTCAAGATCTCATAGGGAAGAGTTGCTGACAAAAAGGGCATCTGATAGTTGATCAATGATTAATTATTGGGTGTAAAAATTGGGATCATTCGGGTTTCATAACTAACCAATTAGGAATTTAAGGACTTTTGTGAGGCAAGTGATTTCGCCTGCAACTAAGAAAATCAATCAGTTGGTTTGTGACCTGACTTAATGGGTAATAAGTCCCATTACCTAAGCAGGTTGCTTGCCAAATATGGTCAGTTTTCTGGAACAGAGAGAAAAACGTTAGAGACACGTTTTCTGACTCTTTCCATTTTAGGTCTCAAGGATGTCCAACGATGGAATACTAGCCAGGATTGGAAATACCATTTCTGATGAGACAAAGATGGGTAATTCAATGGTAACGGCTGCCATTTCATTGAAGAGGTGCTAACCAAGGGTTGGGTGCTAAATTCCCACTATAAATTCCCCTAAGAATTAACTAACAAATTATACTAAAATATGAATACATTGAAGTACTTTAACAGTAATTAATATCATACCAGAATCCATTTTAAGTTCTATTCTTTTTCAAGGAAATTGTTGCTGTGTGCTTTAATTAAGAGACTCTTTAGGATAATAAGGATCTGAGCGGGGATCCAGAGAGTAAGCTGAATCATGGATTGCTGCCAACTGTTTATTATCAGAGAGAAACCATAAATGAGGATCTGAGCATGGACTAAGTTAGGTGGTTTCAGGGACTGAATCCCTTTAAGGACATCCTAAGATTTTGAGTGGAAATACTTACCAAGCGTTGGGCCCAATTATAGTAACTTCACCTTTTAACACTAGTGCTGCCCTACCCAAACAGGGGAACCGCCATGCATCTTTATTTGCAAATGAGCTAAATAAAAGGGTTATTAGAAAAAAATTAATATAGCCCCTAAGTTATCAGCCTAGGAAGCCATATCAGAAGGTGAGGATGCTTTAAATTTTGTCTGGCGCTCGTTTTAGCTGGTGGAAAATGATGGAAAGCATAGGGGCTGTGGAATTCGTGGCATGTGGTATAAGGAAGTATTTTTGGTGGTTTTCTTCATTTATGAAGCCATCAGTGTCCATCGCCACAACGTATTGAGCAAGTTGATGCTCAGAAAAAAGTGGTGAAAGCAGGCACACAAGTGAAAGATTTGATGCACTGGCGGGTTTGAGGATAATTAGGTCAAAAAAAGGCTTTTGCTGCATTGATGCAGACACAGTTCACACCATCAGCAAGCTCATTAATTTCATATTTGGCATCTTCATTAAAATCATGGGGAAATTTGGGATGGGAATACCCTCAAAAAGGGGTTCCATCGCCTTATGAAGATGTTGGCGGAAGAGGGTGCTGGTGGGAGCAGTTGCTGCCTCTATCGCCATTTTGTTAATACTTTTATATGCAGGGAAACCGTTTTTAGCTCTAAAATGGCGGTGACGTGAATTGGGAGGAATTACAAAAATTTCCTCCAAGGCAAAATTGGGCTTAACACTATACAGCTGATCCATATCATCAATCCATTTGAGTGCTTTGGATGGGTTTAAATCGTCTAATGCTGGGACAGCCACTGAAGTCAGTGCAGTAGCGGATCCTGATTGGGTGAAAACAGTTGACAATGGCAGCTCAACCAAAACTGTCTCAACCATCAGCTCAGGATTTCATAATTCTAATAGATTAAAAAAATTTAAATTTGGATTAGCTGATGCTTTGGAAACAGCACCAGAATTAACTGAGGTTAGGGGTGGAAGGATCACACCCCACTCAAAAAATCTGGGTTAGTCAGCAGCCAGACCAACGCCAGAAGGAGAAGTGGTGGAGGTGGTGGTGGCAGAAGCCATGGGGCACTTGCACTTCAATTCCAAATTGTAGCATAAGGGGCTTATGGCGTGGCTGTTTTTGACATGCGCCCAAAAAGGTTGATTGTCAAGTGAGTTTTTGTAACTCTCTCGTTCCCAGCAAGGTGATGTGGGATGCAAACCCACATTGCTAGGGAACTAGCCATTAGGAGAAAGGGAAAGAGGACACCTTGAATGGTGCCTATGCCAAAGGTACCCCAGGCAAGGGTGTAGAGCGCAATATATAGTACCAGGTAAGTGAGGAACATAACAGCTTGAGTGTACCCCAGAGGGGAGTCCATAATCAAGTGTAACTTGATGTCAGGGGGCTTGGATGTTTCGATCTGGAGGGGACCTGGGCAGCCCAAGGGAGCACCTGAGATTTTGGTAAATTGTGATAAAAGGTAGTGGCCCACATAGTTGGAGACCTCCCTGAAGAGGTCCACCACTAAGTTTGACCAAGAACCATAAGCAAAACATAAAATAACGGGTAATCTTATTTAAGAAAGTTGACCAACAAGGAATGTTGGTCACAAAAACATATCTAAAGTGGGCTGGGGAAATTCAGGTTTTGTGGAAGTGCGCCCAAGCCTTGACGCTCCAATAAACAGACGCTTCCATCCATTTTAGTAAAATACATCGAAAGTGCCTTCACCTGAGTAATCAATTGAAGCATATATTACCTGAACATAAAATTTTCATAACTTGAATGGAATTTGAACCCCTGCTCTCTAATTAACTGAATCAAACCATCTTCATTTATAACATAAATCGTTTGTTTCAGTGCCTGGGCCAAGATAAGAGGCCGGGCTTTTGCACCCATTAGTATCAACCTGGGCATGCTTGGCTTGCACCCAGCGTTGATCTAAGGTGTATTTCAGGTCAGGAAGAGCCTAAATTTTCACCTTCTGGGCCTCCTGTCACCCAGCCTTATCCTTAGCATCAGTTCCCACTATTAGGTCATCCAACCATGACATTACCCTCTCCTCCTTCTTTAGCTTCACCCCCCTTACCAGGGGCGTTTGCTAAGGAGAAGTTCTTATGTGCTGGTGGCAACTTTATAGCAGCAACAGCCGGCTTAGGCTGATATCCTGAAGCCTCAGTGAAACGATTATGAAATGATTCTATCAGGTCTTGGGCATGTACACAATCCTGTGCTGGCACCCAACTATTCTCTGCTGCATCAAACCCTTTCCAGGATACCAGGTACTCAAGGCATCGCTTAACCTGGCGGGAGGCTACTATTTCCTCCACTTCCCATTCTGGTGCCCCATCCACAAGATAAGCCTCGGGAGTCACAGGTGGAGGGCCCTCAAACAATGTCAATTTGCTTTCATGAAAGATAGAGAAGATCCGAGAACGTGGAGGGAAGTTCCAACTGGTATGAGGCATGCCCCACCTTTCTAACTACACGGTAAGGACCAATCCTCTTTGGACCCAGATTTTTGCATGGTTGCTTGATAGGGATGTTGTGAGCATCAAGCATCACGAGATCCCCTTCCTTATATGCTGGACTCACTCAGCGCTTTCCATTGGCATTCTCCTTATAAATCAGCATAGCCGCCTCCAAACTTGTGGACACCCCCTGATGGACCCTCTTGAGAGTCTTAGCAAAGTCCATCACCACTTCCACTTTGGAACCACAGCTGGGCTCCATGTTAAAAGCAGGGTTAAAGCCATGGTTAGCATAAAAGGGTGAACAACCGATTGATGAATGCAAAGTGTTGTTGTAGCTAAACTGGGCCATGGAAAGGTGAGGAACCCAATCTGAATGATCTGCGGTGGTGTAACAACGCAGAAATTGTTCCAAGCACTGGTTCACTCGCTCAGTCTGCCCATCTGATTTGGGGTGATAGGCAGTTGAACGGCAGGGGCAAATCTGAAGAGTTTTACACAATTCTTCCCAAAAGATGGAGGTGAACTGGGGTCTCCGGTAACTAATGATTTCTTGAGGAACCCCATGAAGCGTAAATACATGGGCGACGAAAAGCCTGGCCATTTCAGCAGCAGTTATGGTTGTTCTGAAAGGAATAATATGGGCGAACTTTTTTAAAGAGGTTCACCACCACCATGATTGCGTCATACCCATCTGAAACTGGTAACTCCATAATGAAATCCACTGATAGGGAAGTCCAAGGCCCTTCAGCCTTTTGGACTGGTACTAACAACCCTGCTAAAGGTTGCCTTTTGGGCTTCATTTGATTGAAGATCAGGCACTCTTTAGAGTACCGTCCTACCTGAACAGGCAAGCCCTTCCAATTGTAAGTGCGTCATACCAACTCCAAGGTCTTTGCTTTCCCAGGATGACCAACAATGATTCCGTCATGATGGTCCTGGATGATCTCCAGGAGCAGTGGTCCAGCAGGAAACCATAGGCGCCCCTGAAACCACACCATCTCATCCTTCATGTGATATCCCATGTATAAGTCCTCCTGATTCAGGGCACTCTTGGCGAGAACAACAGCATATTTTGGTTGATAACATCTGGGAAAGAACTACCTTTCTAAACATACTATATTCTGCTGCATTTTCCAGAGGCATGAGCGCTGGTGTATGTACCCTGGACTTAGGAAGTGAGACAGAATCATACTCGGTGGAATCATCAACTTGGTGTTGTGAATCTCTACCTCATTTGGATTGGGAGCCAAAGCAGGGTTGCGGCTCAAAGCATCCGCCAAACCATTCTACTTGCCCTTGGTGAACTCATAGGAAAATGTAAATAGGGCAAGGGTCTCATGCCAACGGGTCTGACGTGGTGTTAGACATGTGGAGCATGGTAGTACAACAAGGCTCGGTGGTCTGTGTGAACCTAGAATGGTTGAGAGGAGCCATGTATGTGGTGACGCCAATAAATCAGCGCCTCCACCACTGCTAATAACTCTTTGTCATATACGGCGTAGTTTAACTCGTGAAGAGACACTTTCCTATAAAAATATCCCACTGGATGCTCAGACCCATTTTCACCCACCTGTAACAGGGCAGCCGCAATGGCAAAGTTGGAAGCATCTGAGGACACAATGACTCCTTAGCAGGATCAACATGGCGAAGGATGGATGTGAATAACAAGATGCACTTCACCGCTTGAAAAGCATCCTCCAAAATGGGGGACCACTGAAGCACCTTGGCACCGCTGGCCTTATATAAGGGCGCTGCCACCCCGGAGAGATTGGGTGTGAACTTCTTGAGGAATGTACACGTCCCCAAAAGCTCCTCAGTTCCTTGAAAGAGGTGGGGTAGGCCAATCACGAATAGCCTTCTCCTTATCTGGAGTTATCATATGGCCCTGGTCAAAAACGACGTTGCCCAGAAAAGTAACCTGGGACTTGAAGAATTCGCATTTACTAATATTGAGGGTAAGGCAAGCGGCCCTCAATCTGACCACTACTTGTTGAAGGTGTACTGCATGTGACTCCTGATTGGGGGAAAACACCAGAATGACATCCATGTAGGCAACCGCACATACCTCAACAAGTCCCCCAACGCGGCATCAATGCGGCGTTGAAAGATGGCAGGGGCATTCTTAAGCCCAAAGGGCATAACCCGGAACTGGAAAATTCCTTAGCTGGTACAGAATGTGGTTAACCACTCCTGGCCCTTCTTTATCCGGATTTGATTGAATGTATTGAGGCAGTCCAACTTGGAGAAAACTTTTGCCTTTTCCACATAGCGTGCAATCTGGGAATCTAAAGGAATGGGATGGAGGTCAGGTACAGTCACATTGTTTAAATTTCCATTATTGACACATGGACATAAAGTTCCATCAGCCTTCTGCACAAAGAGAAGTGGGGAGCAAACAGGGGAGGTACGCTGAAAGATGGCACCTTTGGCCAACTTCTTCTTTACCCATACATGTAAAACCTCTTCCTCCCGGACAGTCAATGGATATATGGGGGAAGAAATATGCACCAGATCCACAGTGAGTTTAAATTCACAATCAAACTCGGAATGTTCTGATAGCATACTAGCTGAAGCTGCATCAAAAGAAGATGCCAACTCCTCAAAACAGGAAGGTAAGGAAAGTCCTACAGTGGGCTTCAGCAAAGGGGCAAGATATGGACTGGGAACATTGGCCAATGGGGTAATTTGCCTGGGGCGTTATCCTCAGACAGAGGAATAATCAACTGGTGACCGTTTGTCAAAGATAAGGATAAAGTGTTTTCTTTCAAATTAGTTCTGATGTCAAACTTCCGCCACCACTCAACCCCCAAAATAATGGGAACCAAGAGGTTTCTGATAGCTTGAAACTGGTCAGACAATAGATAAGAACCTACCTGGAATTTACTGACTCCATGATGTTTAGTGTAGGGATACCTTGAGAAGCCCCACCTCTAACCATACCACCTGGTGAGTAACTCAACTCAAGGTAGTCAGCAAGGTTCTGGTCAATAAAATTATTTGAGGCACCAGTATCCACCAAAATAGTTGTGCTGTACTTTTCCATAAGAGGATGTAAGGGTAGCAGTCAACAAGAAGTATCCAGAATGGGATTTATTCAATGCAGAAAACGCCATCAACTCACCAGAAAATTCTTCCTCTGGCTTGAACAAGCCATCAGGGTATGTTTTGGAATCATAGAAGGGGGAGGGATAGTGGGCCACTCTTACTACTGAGGCCACATATCCCACCACACCCTCTACAGATGCATATACATCCTTATATCTATGATGAAGTTCCTTTTAAACTTCCTGAGAACCCCTAATCATGCTAGGGGTCAAACGAGGGTTCTCAGGAGTAATCTGGTAGACTGAAATGGAGTCCTCATCCAGACCATTTGAGCAAATTAAAAGGTTCATTTTGGGATAAATTGCTCACATTATAAAACGCGTTTTTTGGCTCAAACGAACCCCCGCTCATTCCAAGGGTTCAGTGTGCATCGTTATCCAGGTCCATCACCCCCAAGCCCAGAGAAAATGGTTCTGCATGCACCTCAGAAATGTGTTAGGGAGAAAAATTGATAACATAATTCTTTTTTTGTTAAATTTGGGTTTGGACCCTCCCATGTTCGCGATTTCCGCCAAGATGGAGAGGAAATCAGTGGGAAGCATCTCAAGATTTAAAAAAATAACACTAGTTGAGGATCCGATATTTATAGGGATGACCATGGGTGACATCATTGCAGTGGAATAATTTGAAACCTTTACTTCATCCTTGGGGCTAGACCCCTGTACAGTTCCAAATTTAGAAGAAGTAGAAGGATTAGAAGGATAAGATTCCCTCATTTCAAGAGGCGCGTGCGACTTTTTGGCTTCCTTATTTATATGATTTGATCCAATGATGGCCAGATTATCTGGCCCCTTCTGGGTTGGGGCGGAGAAACTACCTTAAAGGTTTTTGACAAGATTATCAAAATTGGAAGGAGGCAACTGCCAAATCGGGGAGTTTTGCATCAATATGTTCAAGGTTGAATGGAGAAATGACATTTTAACTTCGTCATTTAATGGCAAAGCCTGGGCTTTTTTGCAGAATTCACTTAAGTATGCTTACATTGGCCGACCTGCTTGACGCAGAGAAAAGAACTCAAAGAAGGAATGGAAGAATGCTCCATCATGTTGATTCTGCTCCAAGGCCTGTTCCAAGCCCTCCACTGTTTGCCACAAAAGCGGTTAAGTGCAGAATACCGCAAAAACCCAGTCACCCACATTGGGAGATAATTGGGACAACAGATCCACTCCTCATAAAAGCGGATGTGAACTAGACGAATTGTTTTTCCCTAATGAGGGTTTTAGCTCAAGGGAAGCTAAGGCCTGTTGAATTTCTGAGTAAATCTTGGGATAAAGGCGGGGAATCCTGACTTTAGGATTGCAAAAAGTCTGAGACCACCAGGTATGAGCAGGAAGGGTAGGCACTTCCCAATTGGTAGTTGCAAGAATAATGCCAAGACATATCAATACAAAACCAAATGAGAAAAATGTGGTGAGCACCATCATGGCAGTGACAAATGGCCAGCGCACCCAATTTACTAATAGTGAAAGTCCCACATGGATAATTCTTATGCACATATAATAAAAGGGTTGGTCGACTTATATCAAGAGATTGTCTGTAACTCTCTCGCTCCCAGCAAGGTGATGTGGGATGCAAACCCACATTGCTAGGGAACTAGCCATTAGGAGAAAGGGAAAGAGGACACCTTGAATGGTGCCTATGCCAAAGGTACCCCAGGCAAGGGTGTAGAGCGCAATATATAGTACCAGGTAAGTGAGGAACATAACAGCTTGAGTGTACCCCAGAGGGGAGTCCATAATCAAGTGTAACTTGATGTCAGGGGGCTTGGGTGCCTCGATCTGGAGGGGACCTGGGCAGCCCAAGGGAGCACCTGGGATTTTGGTAAATTGCGATAAAAGGTAGTGGCCCACATAGTTGGAGACCTCCCCGAAGAGGTCCACCACTAAGTTTGACCAAGGAACCATAAGTAAAACATAAAATAACGGGTAATCTTACTTAAGAAAGTTGACCAACAAGGAATGTTGGTCACAAAAACATATTTAAAGTGGGCTGAGGAAATTCAGGTTCTGTGGAAGTGCGCCCAAGCCTTGACGCTCCAATAAACAGACGCTTCCATCCATTTTAGTAAAATACACCAAAAGTGTTATCACTCAAGTAATTATTTGAAGCTGTATATTACCTGAACTTAAAATTTTATAACTTGAATTGGATTCGAACCCTTGCTCTCTAATTAACTGAATCAAACCATCTTCATTTATAACATAAGTCGTTCATTTCAATGCCTGGGCCAAGATAAGAGGCTGAGCGTTTTGCACCCCATTAGTATCAACCTGGGCATGCTTGGCTTGCATCCAGCGATGATCTAAGGTGTGTTTCAGGTCAGGAAGAGCCTGAAGTTTCACCTTCTGGGCCTCCTTTCGCCCAGCCTTATCCTTAGCATCAGTTCCCACTATTAGGTCATCCAACCATGACATTGATCATGTGTAGATCTAATCACAGTTTTGAGAAATCGCAAGTTGTGTGTCACAATGGAAAGGGTGGATCATCACAAAGGCTGGAGGCCCTGATAACTGACCTGCCCCATTAGAAACCACAAACTGCAAGATGGGGTCTACACCATAATTAGCCAAACTCTCCATCAGAGCATGGTGAAGGCATTTAGAGGAGAGAAGTGATGACAACCTGGCAAACTGGACCACCAAAGTGGCCTCATCCAGAAACTGTGTGCATACAGTGGGAATTGAATTTTTTTATAGTATTTGGCAGCTTAGGTGCTGCCGCCACATTGGCCTCAGATCAAATCTGAGGTCAAAATAGCCCTTGAATGGGTGAAAATCAATATATCTGGCAGAATTAAAAACTGCTGTGGCCATCTTGATGATGGCCACGCTTGCATATGGGAAAAGATTCCCATACTTGACCCTGAGGCCAAAACACAGGTTACTTTGATGGAGAACCAATGGGCTTTGGAGCACTGCATGTGAGATGGTGGGCTAAGTCCTGAGGTGGGATGTAACGCCCATTGGCATTGGGAGGGCTAGCAGAGCCATCCCAGACTCACTTTGGCAGTAGCCAAAGGATGCCAGAAGGCGGTGCACCACCACCTCAGGCTGGGGCAGCAGGCGTCAATGGCATTGACTTTTGATTTAAATGCTCAATTTGAGCGGGTGGTTTTTGTAAACAATAAAAAATACACAAAATTTCGGCTTTAATTTAGTTTATCAAATCAAAAGAAAGGTCATCCTAGTACTATATTCAACTACAGATAATATTCTTCATACTTTTATCAAAAAATACATTTTACTATCATACAACGTGGAGAATTGCACGATGATGAACCTGTGCAGTTTTTTAATTTAGGGGTTATCAGCTGAGAATAATCAAGAACCCTATAAATTTTAACAATTGGTGGTCACTACAGGGGTGTAGTTGAGTAATAAATACTGCGACATGATGTCATATGAAGATGTTTCTAATTTCAGTAATGAGTTACTAGGAAAAGTAACGTCTTTGAATAATTAATGTGAAGTTGATTATGTTCAATTGCGTTCACTCAGCTCAGACATTGAGCTACTAGTGAAGCTATTCAAAGAAGATACTCAAGATTCAGGAAAAGGACTTGCAGCCTAGATATAGAACTGTCTAGAGCTCAAGAAAACCTGTTCCACCTAACATCTACCTAAGATGAAGCTGATCATCAGGGCCAACTTGGGTTGAAATTGGGCCCAGTTGAAATAGTCCTGAGGAAAAGAAGGGCAAATCAGGTTGTATTAGGTCAGATTGTAATAGCCCTTAGGAAAAGGTGATAGATGAGACACTAGATGAGACATTGGATGATTTGATATGAAGAGTAATCAATTTAGAGAATTTGGATGACATAACCAATGAAGAGTATGAGGTCAAAAACGAAAGTGTTTGATCCAAGAGAGTGGAGAGAATTGTTGACCTAAATATATTTAATTAATGAGGAAGAAATTGATAAAGATGAACATCTACATATTAAGACGAAATTTGATAAACTAACGAGGCTAGATCAATCTTTGTGATTAAGGGATCGTTTTCAGATCCACCAGTGGATTTACTTCCAACATTTTGGATTGCAACGAATGCCAAAAATCGTCCAATAAAAACGATCAGAACAATTAAATGGAACTGTTGACTATTGAGATATTCATAATTTAATGAGATATGAAGACTCAAGCGTCAGTTGCCGAAGTATGAGATAAAATTAGGACCTGGTGGATGAATAACAAGTCAGTTGAAGGACTAATGAATGGAAACATTTAAGATTATTTACAAAATTGGCAAGTGTTGCCTATACGTGAAGAAACAGCGCTGCTGGTTATATAGTGAATAAGGTCTATACTAAAAATTAGAAGTATTGGATTTAAGAGAAAATAGTTGCAATGTTCCCATAGGACCTCTGAACCATTAGTTGGTTATGTCCTGAGATTTTAATCAAGTCCTAAAAGAGGACCACTGAACCAAATATATGATTAAATCCTATTAGGATAAGTTTTTGAGCCATGATAATGTTAGGTCAAAGTATGCCTTGTATTCAGTTTGGATGAAGGGGAAAATAAGGAGCTCTTAATCTAATAGTAGGTTACAAGTCCCATTGCAAAAGAAAAATAAAAAATAGATAAAATATTAGATATGCAATATATGGTCCATTATTTTCAGACCTAAGATAAGATTAGATTGCCAGCATGAATTGCCAAGAGTATAAATCTATTGGTTGATTAAGAGAAACTCACAGAGCTGACATAAGGATAGCAACAGGAGGTACTCAAATTGTTTGGCAACTATTTGGAAGTATTTGCCCATGACAATGATGATTTGAAATATGTGAGAAATGTGATCCACAAGGTTGATACCGGGGAAAATTTGCTGATTAGGATGAGACTGATTTGATGGTCAAAGGCAGCTAAAGCGGTAGTGCAGGAGGAAATTAGCAAACTAGTGAAGCATGGGCTTCTAGTTCCATTGTCAAGTCCAGGGGAGAGTCCAAATCTTATCATGAAAAAGAAGGATGACTCTAATTGAGTGATGATCAATTATCAGAAGCTGAACAAGATTATAACGAAGGATTTGTACCCACTACCAAAAATCAATGTTGAATTAAATTGATTTGGAGAAGCGAAGTATTTCTTTATGATAGATTTTAAATCAGAATGTTAAATCACTTTGCCAAGAGAAGACCAAGAAAAATGCACGATTATCACCATGCATGGGCTTTATCAACTGACAAGGATGCCCCAGGATCTGCGCAATGGCCTGCAACGTTCCAGAGGGCCATGAATGCATTACTAAATGATTTAAGGTTTTCATGCGTCCTGGTAACTTGGAAAAATTATATGTGTTCAGTAATATGATTAATGACCATTTGC
>JAKSZP010002278.1:0-18163 GCA_022478985.1 Massospora cicadina | reverse complement strand
ATCTAGTTGATGGGACCTAAGTGTGACTTGTCCCCTAAAAATACTTTCTTTGAATTTTAAATTATCATGAGTGTTTGCTTTAAGCACTTCTAGGGAACAGCATCATCAATTAACAAAATATAGAATCCCTACAGGCTGGTGCTCACAATAGGGCTCAGCCACACTTAACGATACTGTATCTTATTAATTGCATCATGGAAGAAATTCTATTGATAATACAACCCAATGGGTGCATAATGTGAATGGTGAAGAGGATAAAAGATAGGATTTCCGTTCTTGGGAACATTTGATGGAGTAAAATTTTATGAAGATTCAATAATTTTGACTTCTAACCAGTATTTCCACTAATGGGCCTGAGACTTATTTCAAAATTACTAAAACAAGGAGAAATGGCCATCTGCAAGGGCATCCACCAAGGACATGCCTCTCAGGAACCTATATAGATATACTTCTCTCCCAGAGAGTTATAGTTCAAGTGTGAGCCTATCCCAATAAATCATGCGATTTTTACACCCAGTGCTTTACCGCATTGTGAATCTATTAGGAGTCCATAATGAGAGTACTCCATCATCATATTAATACCCATTGGGCTTTATGGATGGCCCATGAAAAGGTATATAATTTAGTATTTCAAATTATAAGAACATAATTAAACTGATTAAAGGACTGTTGCTATATCATTTTATTCAAGGTAGGCTAACCTGGGAACAATACTGCACTGCTTAATGGAATTAAAGAAAAGGAAAAAGAAGGATAAAACCTGGAAAACCTCCATGCATGGTATATGATAGGTCAAGAACTCCATAAACCCCTTTCTATCTGCTAGCTTGGTTTGGTGCATTGGTGCACAACGCCAACGCAGTCATAGTTGTCCCCTACCCAAAGTTTATCTACTGGGATTGGACTTAAGGGAGGAAGTGGCAGTGGGTCCACACTCTACCACTGGGGTATCCTCCACTAGGACTGTTCCTATATCATTCAACTTTATAATTAAAATGGGAATCATCAATTCCGAAGTCATCAATTATGTAAATAAAGCTATATGACTCCTCAGAAAAGATATTGCAGAGTCTAAGGAAAGGAGATAGAAACTGCTTGAAGATTTTGACTAAGTGATTTGGTGGCAGGATGAAAGCCCAAGGTGAAATGACAGCCCAGGATTCCACTATCCATCATAATGAGGAGGAAAAAAATTTAACCCCTCAATTCCTGACTAGAACTCGCACTAATATAAACTGATAATGTCACAGCTAGTGACATATTTCCTGGAATTAATCGCCCTTCTAAAGCCAAGTCCAACAAGCCCTTGGGGCAGAGATCAGAACCCCTAAGGGTCACCGATGACCTATCTAAGGTCATTGACAAAAAATGGGTTTTGGCTTTGCCAGCCAGGGATGAGCAAAACGGCTCAATTGAGGCAAAAGCCAAGGCAGGGAATTGAACCTAAGACCTAAAAATCACAAGATATGAGGTTTTGAAATCTGGCCAAATTCGAAAATTTTGATTTTGTTGAAAAACAACAAATTTGTAGCTCATATCAGATTCCAATAACCACTGGAATCTTCGTGAAGCAACCCCCTATAAATTTTTGTCCCAAGATGAGAAAGGCTTTGATTTTCTCAGATACACAGATCATTCTAATAGAGTTTAGGATTTTGGGCACATTTCCTTTATTTTGGCTTTTTCCAAAAAAACAACTCTGCAACGTTCTGCAATGGCTGGAGTCCATTTCCTCTCTGGTTTGCCCCTACTGTTGTACCTGAGTCCTCCACCTACTCCGCCGGCTCCTCCTCTTCTACTTTGCATCCTTTTGACCTAAATTTTTCGTCACCCTTCCCAGCTCCCAGGGCCTCTTGTCCCTGATGGTTGTGTCCAGTTTGGTATACGTTTTGCTCCACAAATTTATTTGAAAACACCATAATGAACGTTTAGGACGTTTCTTCGTTTTGTTGGGTCACTTGGCCTTGTTGGCACACCTTTGGCCTATGTCTCTCCCTCCAGCGCCTGCGCTCCAGTTTCCCTGACATTATCTGAGAAAAGACTAGATTTTTTTGTGAGTTTCTTCTACTGTTGGGTGGCTAGAGTTAGCCCAATCCTCTCAGAGTTGTTACCCGTTGAAGCGGCCCACTGGGCTGGTACTTTTGTATCCCTTCTGGCCTTGGTTATTACCTTCTTCAAAGGGTGTTCTGAAGGTGTTGTGCGGCTCCCCTCTCAAGACGCTCATAAATTGTGAAGTACATGCCACTACCAGTCTCACTCTCCACTTTTCACGAGATTCCAAATTTAAAGATGAGATCTTCAACACGTTGTCCAGCCTTAGGGCCCGCCTGAAGTCTCAAGGCAAGGACTTAGCCGACGTCCTCCTCCTCCAGCTGCTGTTCTGTGAAATTTCAGAGGGAGCTCACTAATGGTTACTCTCTATGGGTGAGAATAATAGTTCCCTCCTGGAATATCTCCCAGCGTTGGAAACCTTTGTCAAGCCTTGCGAGTATTCCCCTGCTACCTTTGAGGACTATAATTCCTTTGTACACTTGTCCCAAGGAGACCTCACTACAGCTCAATACTTGCTCCTGTTTCAAGAGCGAGCATCAAGGTTGGAATCTCTTGAACAGTTGAAAATGGCCCTTCTCCGCAAGTCCCTAGATAATACTGGTGCTTCCCTTGGCATATGGGATAACCCACCCCCTCCTTATCTGGGACATGCTCCATCCTTACATCTCTGTTGTCTATCAGCCTCTGTGCCACCAAGCCTAATTGTACCGCTGAACTCCAGACCTTAGAACAAAATGACTCCATCAATGTGGGGCACCAACATGTATCCAATCTAGTGGTGACATATCCAGCTGAGACACTGGCCGTTATGGACACTTCCAACCTGATTCTAGAAGGCCCTACTTCAGTAATCTCCCAGTACCGCTTGGAACCAGCAGTGAGCTCGCTGGAAGTTAAGACTGAAATCTCCGTCATATGTGGGGGTCCCCTCACCACTGGCCCTGCACCGGCTCCATGGAGTACCCCTCACTTTTGTCCTCAAAAGTAGAGGGGGTTAATAAGTCTAGCCATTTAATTCAGAGCATTTACTTCTCCAGGGTATGGACCTGCCGTTGCCATTCTAGAACCTATGCCCTATGCCCAAACTGTCATCCCAGTTGGTCCAGTTGAATAACTCTTTCCTATCACTCCAGAGTCACCTCTTGCGGCGGACTCCATCCAGAAACGAGTAGAGATCCATGAGAGGATGATTGAAGAAGAGATAGCCATGGCTGACTCCACCAAAAGCTTGGCTGTCCTGACTGGTGTAATCTTATGTGATAAGGACCATCCTCCCGCAGAACATAGAGCATTAAGCTACCCCACACCATTTAAGTCCCGTGGACAACTTACTGGAAATGTGAAGTCATACGCTGTTAATTTCTCAGGGAATACTCCACATTATACGCCGCGCTCCGAGTTGGAGCCATCCTGTCATCCCTCGGCTCTGAGGGAAATAAACTCTCCTCTGCTTACTTCTTGTTCATAGCTACCTTTTCTTCTTCAGGGAAGAGCTTTCAAGCACTCACTTTGGTGGACACTAGTGCAACTGAAAACTTCATCCGCCAAGAGTTGGCAGAGGCCCTGTAGCTACCCCTGGTAGTTGGTCAGTTTGTGAAGGGTGGTGCATCTTAAACCATTCTAAGTTACCGTGTGTTAACACCTGTCCCTTTCATTGCAGGTGATGGTTACTTTGTTGAGAGCTTCTCCTCGATAAAGAACCTCATATACCCTGTTATTTTAGGGGTTGGATGGTGGCGCCGATTTGATATTGCCACTAACATCCTAGACTCTTTTATACATGCACAATTTCCTGGTGGAGTCACGGTTACCATCCCTTGCTTAGATGAGAGCGCCACGGTGCTCCCCAGAAGGTGAGGCCCTCTCCTAAGGTGGGCCTAGCCTCTATTCAACCTACTTATGCCCTGACCCCAACACTTACTCTGCCAGAATTCATCCGTGGATATGCTGATCTGTATGATCCCACAAAGGCCCACCCACTCCCTGAGCACACCAGAATTTTACTTTGAGCTTAAGTTGACTGTGGATCTCTTCAAGATATCCTCTCCAATTTACCCCTTGTCCCTGAGGGAGGAGGCTGCCTTGGACGCTTGGGTAGACGACATGCTCTCTAAGAATCAAACCTTTAAGAAATCCTCACCTGTTTGCTCTCCTTTTCCGCTTGTAGAGAAGTCTGATGGCTCAATTCGTCCCTGAGTTGATTATGGCAATCTGAACAACGTGACAGTGCCTGATCCCCATCTGCTCCCTCTGAACAAAAAATTGCCCGCTACGTGGAGAAGGCTAGGGTGTTCAGTAAGCTTAACTGCCTCAACGCTTTCAACCAGATCCACATTAAAGAAGGGCAGGAGTGGTTGACTGCTTTTCACACTTGGAAAAGGTTTCTATCAGTTCAGGGTTATGCCGTTTAGTTTAAAGAACCCTCCTGCCTGCTTTCAGAGGCTCATTGATGCTGTCTTTGGAGACTTTATGGGTACTTGCGAGATTACATACATGGATGACATACTAGTCTTTTCCCCAGATGCAAAATCTCATGCCCGCCACCTTGTGTCTGTCATGGAGAGACTTTCACAGGCAAACCTTACAATTAAGGCTAGCAAGTGTGAGTTCTTCCAACCCAAGGTCGAGTTCTTAGAAAACCTTATCTTCTACCATGGTCACCTGATTGCCCCAGATAAGGAGGCAGCTACCCGTGATTGGGTTACCCCCTCATCTCTCAGGGGATTACGCAGCTTCCTTGGGACATGTAACTTCCTCAAGAAGTTCACTCCCCAGCTCTCAGAAGTTGCCGCCCCTCTCTACACCGCTTCAGGGAAGAAGTTTTTTAGTTGTACCAATGAATGCAACGCTGCATTCCACGCGGTAAGTCCATACTATTGTCCAGCCCGGTGTTGGTACATTCAGACCCCAGCCGCCCCTTTATTGTCGCCACAGATGCTTTCAACTTTGCGGTGGGAGCTGCTCTGCTACAAGAGGGTTGGATGAAGTGGAACTTCCTGTTGCTTACTTTTTTAAAAAATGACCCTGGCGCAGCTCAACTATGCAATATATGATAAGGAACTCCTTGCAGTTGTTAAGGCAGTACAACACTGGCTCCACCATTTGTATGAGTCTAAGTGGCCATTTACTGTCTGCACTGACCACAAGGCATTGATGTACTACCGTGCCCCTTAGAAGCTATCCCCTCGCCAGTCCTGGTAGTTAGAAATACTGTCAGTGTTTGACTTCAAATATGACTTCATTAAGGGCACCCAGAACATGTTACCTGATGCTCTATCCCGGAACCCTGCCCTAGCACCTGACCCAGCAATACTTGATGCCCACAATACCCAGGTGTTGATTAAGCTGGTACAGGTGAAGGAGAGCCCACTGTTCAACCCCCACTTTGCTTACAATGGAACCTTTGGAAGGGATGCTGACACACCTGCCCATGCTAGGTTGTCTTAACCTCTGTCAGCTGACTATGATAAGATTAAGCAGGCCTGCCATAGAAATGGCGAATACCTGGACAAAGGCTACCAGTTGATGGATGGGGTCATCCTTCATCAGAGAAAGTGGTGGGTACCTCCTGGACCCCTGCGTGAGGAAGTGATCTGTGAAGCTCATAACCCCCCAACTGCTGGCCACCCTGGCAAGGACAAGACGCTTGAGTTATCCGTCGCTCCTACAGTTGGAAAGGTATTGCCACTGATGTGGCAAAATTCACAAAGTCCTGCTTGACGTGCAACCGGTTAAAGCCAATCCGCATGAAGAGTGCTGGATTGCTTGTTCCCCTCCAAGCTGCTGAGGGCCCTTGGACATCAGTTTCTATCAATTTTATTGTGGAACTTCCCTTGTCCCAGGGTTATGATGCAGTAATGGTTGTGGTGGACCTTTTTACAAAGATAGTCCATTTCATCCCCTGCAACGCCACCATTACTTCAGTTGAGACAGCCCGCTTCTTTGTAGATCATATCCTTTGCTTACATGGTCTCCCCAAGGAGATTATCATTGATCAGAGCCCATAATTCACCGCTCAGTTCTGGGAAGCCCTGCTTTCCATCCTCAGCATCCGCCCCTGCCGCTACACAGCCTTCCAACTCCAGTCAGATGGACAGACGGAGATGGTGAACCGAGGTTTAGAGCAATTCTTGCGTTGTTATTCCAATGCTGAACAGAACAATTGGTCCTCTCACCTCTTACTGGCACAATTTGCTTATAATAACCTTACCCATGCCTCTACAGGCACTTCCCCTTCTTTGCAATTATGGTTACAACCCCAGTTTCAACTTAAGTCCGCAGATTGAGTACACCATCATAACTTCCAATGAGCGCGCTAAAGAGCTCAGGGACATACATTAGGCAGTGAAGGACCATCTCGTTAATGCTGTGATGATTTACAAAGCATATGCTGATTAAAAGCGCCATGAAGGACCTGAGTAAAAGCCTGGTGACTTTGTCATGGTCAACGCCAAGAATCTCCACCTGAAGCAACCCTGCCGCAAGTTAGGTACCAAGTGTGTTGGACCCTTCAAGATTCTCAAAAAAGTTGGCCCATCAGCTTACCAGGTTAACTTACCCCCTCAATCAAAGTGTTCAGCACCTTGCATGAATGCCTCCTGACCCCCTTCAATGGTCCCATGCCACCTCACCCAGATCCCATGATAGTGGATGGTGAACCCCAATATGAGATTGATGCCGTTCTTGCTTCTCGCCCATCCTGACGCCGCCTTCAATAATTGGTGTCCTGGAAAGGATATGATGAGACAGAGAACAGCTGGATATCTTATTGGGACATGACCAGAGCTCAGGACCTAATTCATGACTTCCACTATAGATTCCCAGATGCAGCAGACCTGCTATTCAAGCCTCTTTAGCTGCCATGAAGCAACCCACTCCCACAAGAACTTTGCCTAGGCCAAAGTCCCCTCAGGTGGTGTAGAACCCCATCCAAGAGCGGAGGGTGATGTCACATCTAGTGACACATTTCCTGAAATTAACCGCCCTATTAAAGCCAAGTTAACAAGCCCTTGGTGCAGAGACCAGAGCCCCTAAGGGTCACCAATGACCTATCTAAGGTCATTGACAAAAAATGGGTTTTGGCTTTGCCAGCCAGGACTTAGGAAAACGGCTTATTTGAGGCAAAAGCCCATGTGGGAAGCAAACTTAACATCCAGAAAATCACAAGATATGAGGTTACGAAATCTGGCCAGATTCAAAAAATTTAATTTTGTTGAAAAACGACAAATATGTAGCTCATATCAGATTCAAACAACCACTGGAATCTAAGTGAAGCAACTCACTATAAATTAAATCCCAAGATGAGAAAGGCTTTGCTTTTCTCAGATATTCTGATCATTACAATAAAGTCTAGGAATTTTTACCAATTTTAAGTAATTTTTTATTTCCTTGAACAAAAAATATACTTCTCCGAAGATCTGTGATGGCTGGAGTTTGTTTTCCGCTCTGGTTTGCACCCCCTGCTGTACGTGAGCCCTCCACCCACTCCGCCACCTATTCCGCCAGCTCCATCTCCTCCTATTTTTCTGGCCTTTGCCTTGAATCTTATGCCACCCTTCCCAGCTCCCAGGGCCTCTTGTCCCTGATGGTTGTGGCCAGCTTGGTATGCGTTTTGCTCCAAAGATTTATATGGAAACACAATACTGACCGTTTAGGACGTCTCTTCGTTTTGTTGGGTCACTTGGCCTTGTTGTCACACCTTTGGCCTATGTCTCTCCCTCCAGCGACCTCCTGCGCTTTAGTTTCCCTGACATATATAGGTATTCTTAGTAATGATGAATTATTATATCAATCTATCCCTAACTTCGCTTAACTTTTCAACCTTGTCAGTTTGCTTGCTAATACACAACTCTTGTGTGGGGAAAATAGCAAAAAATTGCACAGTGAGACTATAGAGGTTTTGCTAGAAATTACCAAGTTTGCAACACTTGGACTATAGAAAGACAATCATCCTCTTTACAGATGCCTCCAACTTAGCTATAGGTTCATTATCTTGCAACTGGGTGAAAAAGGCATTGATCACTCAATGTTTTATTGCAATAAGAAGTTTTCAAAGGCTGACCTCAATTACAGTGTAACGTAGAAAGGGTATTAGCAGTTCTGATTGTAATGATACACTTCAGTCCTTTTCTGTACAGTACAAATACTAAATTTAATACAGACAACGCTTCTTTAAGAAGGCTGCAAAATATGAAGGATCTGACAGGAAGACTATCCTGAAGGGCTCTCAAAGTTAGCATACAACATGATCACCATCCATAGAGTTCAAACAAAGCATATGAACATATATAAACTGATCAGATTGCCCCTTCTCCAGCTAGATAATATTGAAGCTGAATGGATATATGATCTAAGCATAAAGCCTGGATATTAGGAGAATAACGATGAGCCAGTTCACAAAGTGCTTAAATGACACTCAAAAAATATTAGTGTTCTCAACGGGTTTACTATACAATAAAAATTGGAACTGACTTGTTGCCTTACTTGTGACCTTTAAGAAGGGTACCGTTTATACTGGAATCCCACAATACCTTAATACCTAGAGGTGCAAGAAAAACTAATACATGGATTAATAACTGATAAGTTTGGGAAGGAATACTGAACTCTGTAGTGGAAGTCTTAGACTCTTGCATAACTTGTTAGAACAAATGCCCATAAAGCTAAGTAAAAGTATCAGCCCATGACCTTACAGATTTTGTTCAATACCATCAGTTTATATGTCATAGGCCCACTTCTGAATCTACAGGAGAAAATCGATATCTGAGTAGGTATCGATCATTTCAAGAAGTGAACCAAAGCAATAAACCATTTCTGAACATACCGTTAAAGCTACTGCATGTTTCTTATATTCATATGTATTTACTAAGCACAGTTGCCCACATATTGCAATGCAATAAAAGGAAAAGCTTTACTTCAAGAAGTGATAAAATATGAGCCATGAGCATGGTAACTAAGCAACTATTTTCAGCGCCCTAATATCCATCAACTATTGGGAATTTAAAAAAGAGAAAAAGAACTTTAGTTTTATTATACTTATAATGGCTACTTTCAATACATTACACTGGGACCTGTATCTTTTTTTTTAGTACTAGATGGTCCCAACTGGGACCTGTGTTGATGGCTTAAGGATAAGCTTTCACTGTACTATCAAATTTTCTCAAGTTTTTATATAAAGAGAACCTGGCGTCCCAGATCTACTAGCCTTCAAAATTATTAGTGATAACACCAAAGAGCCTGAGAAAGTGCTAAGAAGATTAGCTCAGATGATTACAAGATATAAATAGAGGCAACGAAAAAGCTAGATAAAACAGTTACAACAGAAGGCCAAGCAGTAAATTCAACTCTCCAACATTTTACTAATTTTGAAACTTTTGATTTAGTCTTATACTACCAAAATTGCATAGCACCCTGTTGAAATTGGCTCTAGGGCGTCAGAATTTGTGCAAAGATGACTAAACTCAAAAGTAAAAGGTACTAAAAATGACAGTTATCATAAATATATTTCAAAGGAAAACTTTTTTGGCAAGAGATTTTTATTAAAAAGCCAAGAAAAGCACAATATAGTATATAATACTGAAAAGGACTTTCCAGCTTGATAACATTCATCTTCTTTTTTCTGCTCAGCATAACTTTCTGAGCCAAATTACAAAAGTTTAAAAAAAACAAATTGTATTCACCCATAGTAGTTTCACTCCAATTTCATCGGATTCTCCGCCAACTGCTCCAGCGTGGGGCAGCGGCAAAAAACTCCCCCGCCATTTTCTGTCTGGCAGGAAAACGCACTAGGACTGGTTCACCCAGTCATTCCAAACCTATGGGCCGATTCGTTCCGCCCAAGGACCTGGACGCCCACCTTGCTTGTACCCAAGCAGTACCACGCTGCCCCCTAGTGCTCCCCTGGAGCAACATGTGCTATGGTCTAAGGGTTTTATATGGGAAATTATTCCCATACTATGACCAAGCCATTATTGAAATGACACAGGTGGTGATGATATCCGCCAGATTTATTAATTTCTGCCCCTAAAAGGGGTATTTTGACCTCAGCTTCACCTGCGAAGCTGACGCTGCCATTGCAGCAACTGTGCCCCTG
This sequence comes from Massospora cicadina, assembly GCA_022478985.1. NCBI lineage: Eukaryota > Fungi > Entomophthoromycota > Entomophthoromycetes > Entomophthorales > Entomophthoraceae > Massospora > Massospora cicadina. The sequence goes on along the minus strand of JAKSZP010002278.1, from coordinate 8,022 downwards.
GTATTCCAGGGCACCCCTCTCCTCACAACTCAGACTCAGCTCCCAGCGGACACCACTTTGGTGGTCCAGTTTTCTGGCCTGCCCACCCACCTCCCCCCTGAAGTGCTCCACCAGGAGCTGATGGCTGGTTTGGCAGCCTATGGCTCCAACCCCATCCTACAATTTGTGGTCCCAAATGGGGCCACACGACTTGCTGAGCTTTGAGCATATGCCATGATAAGCCCTGAATTTAGTAAAATTGCAGCAGCAATTCCGCCGTGCACCGTTATTCCCTCAGCACCCAACCATCCATTTTGGGCCCGTGTCAAGGGTGGGCAGATGATCTGTCCATCATGTTTCAATTTAGACCACTTGAAATGCAAATGCCCCTACTCAACCACGTCAGACAGATTGGATGACTCATCTGCCAACCTCCAATCTGATGCCCACCCTGTACAATTTCAGGTATGGGGCACAATCCTACCTCCTCCACCCCCAAAGCCTGTTACTGCAGCTGCACCTGCAGCCACCAATCAGCCTCCTCCCCACACCAATGCCATAAATAATTCATACAATCAAACATCAGATTGGATCCCAGTTCAATCCCATGCATCTGCAAATGATACAAACAAACCTCAACTGTACGCTATTTCCCCAATCCAATTTCAACCAAAACCCATGGGAATTTATTGGATAGAAATTGATGGGTCAGGTAATGCATTGAAGAACCATTGCTGCAAGTTGAGCGGCTCTGTAATGCAGAATGGAATGAAAAATTCCCACCTCAGAAATATGTCCCACAACCTAATGCCAAACCGTTCTACAGCGACCACCAGCTTGCAGTAGAAGCAGCCGCCACACCAGATTGCCGTCCACTCTGCAAAGCTGCCGCCAAATCTGTGGCTGCGCTCACAGGAGGAATTCCACCTCCCATTATTACCAAAGATCTTACTACACAAAGTAAGATCAATATGAAGACTTTACACAAAGACGTCACTGAAGCCATCCAGAATGTGGTAACAGTAGCACGGAACCTGAAAGCAAAAATAACTTGAACCAACATTGCCACATTCATTAATCTCTTAGACGCCCACCTCAAAGCTGAAGACGCTTTGGCCAAATACATCGTTTGCATTATGATGGCTGGCAACTATTTGGAAGTTTCAGTCATCAAGGATATTGAACCCCATACTGCTGATGCCCCCACACCCTTACTATCTGCCTTAACACGCACCCTACTTTGGGATGAGATGGATGCGGCCAAAGATGAGCCCCCCAATCCCCCTCCCCATCCACCATTGAGGGATAGCAGTATTCGCTGCCCACATGGTTGGATATTTTGTTAGGTATGATTCAATCAATCCATCCATTTTGGGCGTTTTGTTTGAATCATTATTTTTTATTATAATTTTTCGTTATAGTTCAGTAATTTTTGTCCCCTGGTCGGCTTACCTTGGTTAAATAAACAAACATTCATCTTCTTTGCTTTAGATTTATCCAGCAATGTATAAAAAATTTCTTACCATTAGAATCATGCCAAGGTATTCCCCTTCCTCTAGCGTTCCTATTGGTGCTTTTCATTTACTAAAGAAGCACTCAAAAAGGGTAGACTATAGGATACTCTTCTAACTTAGCTAAGGGAGCAAATCACCAGGGCTTTGGATAAACCATTATAGTTGTAATCAAATGACTGCATTTGAGACAATGGCGGAAGGCCATTTTTACAATAATAGCCATCATAATGAATATTTTATGCCAGTGCAAGCGATACAATGGAAAATTAGGATCAGAATTAAAATAAGAAGAATTTGCACCAGTGGGGTTGAGGATCAATCTGCTATATATAAATATTAAACTAAGGCTCTGAGTCAAAATTACCAAAAATTAATTTGATACAATTTTGGCAAACTTTAAGAAGTTGAGAGCCACGCGCTATAATTCTTAATAAGTGATCATATCCATTAACTACATATTAGTAAAAATAGAACCATTTAACAAAAACTGATAAGCTGATGGTTTGTCAAACAGATTGCAAATTTTACTCCCACTTGACCAATTATCAGGTAATAAAGATGAGTGGGGGTCAGATGAGCTATTGAAAGCTCAAAGATGGGAGGCTGGACTGTAAATAGTACTTTTTAAAAACTTAGCATGCATTTGATTGATAAGGTAACCCTTAGTGGGATCCTTCAGAGTTTAGGCATCTGTAGATGTCTTCTATATGATCTCAAAGGGCCCCTTTCATGTGTTCTGACTTTTTAATCCTTCCAAAGCCATGATTTTCATAATATTTGACCAATTCCCCTATGCTAAAAGTAGTTGATAAAAATTGGTCTTTGTTATTGTGCGCTCTAGACTTGACTTTCTGATCCAGTTCTTTGGAGTAGGCAGAGCTTTATAGCTCAATTAAGGTCCTTGCGAGCTTAACAAGGTATCTGCTAAGGCTCAAGCTCTCTTCTTTAAAGCAAGAGTACAAAAGTGGTGGCAGTGCGGGGTGCTTCCCTATAAAGTAATGCAGATGGGGAGTGCCCTGTGGCTGAGTGGTACATAATTTTATATGCGGATGTGGTGGAAGGTAGAAAAATGTTTCAACTGGACGCTTTGCCTGTGACCATCTTACACATTATCCCATAACAAGTAAATTTCACTTGTTCAATGGTGCCGTGGTCTTAGGAGGTTCATAGGGTGTAGATAATACCCTTTTATCACCATTGAATCTTTAAGCTTAGTGATTATCTGGGACGTGGATTTAGTCATATTGTCTGTTAGTAAAAATTAAGGTCATTAATTCCAATACTTAGTATCTTCCAAGCTTAGCCTATAAGTGGTTGTGACCCCTAAATCTCTGACTGCTCCTGCTTCCACCCACTTAGTGAGGTGATTGGTAGCTAAAACTATATATTTGAACTGATAAGAAGTATTGGCCAAAGGCCCCACAACGTCAATAGAGACAGTATGCCAGGCAAAATAGGAGTTATCCAATTGATAGGAAGTAGACTTACAGTAGGTTGATTCAGCTTAGCACTTTTGTGAGCAGCAGAAATTCTTGTACATATTGTAAGACATGGAATCCCAATAACAATGGGATCTTAATTGTTCAAGCGTTATCTTGTATCAACCATGCCCTTCACTTTATGGGTGGCAGTAACCAAGTAGATCCGCTTGGTGGGCCTAGGAAACAACAAGGATTGTTTTAATAATCTAAAACAATTTCCCGTTTTCCACTGAGAATTACGCTTAATTTATCTAGAGTGTGTTTAACCTCTTCAGGCTCATTTTCATATTGATGAGTCACCATTCTCTCAAACGATTCGTTGATGTGATCAGCCAGTAAAGCTATGGTGGGAAGATGAGAGAGTCCTAAGGCATTTTGATGTTTAACGCTGGGCAGTGTTGAACTTTGAAGTTGTACACCTGTAATTTAAATTCCCAGTGAGCCAGCCATCCTTCCGGATCTTTCAAATTTCTACAAAAGCACAGAAAATCATTACTCGTCATCACAGTAAAGTGTACACCACTTAAGTAAACTTGCCACTTTTCAAAAGCGTAAATGATTGCTAGACACTTTTTTTAAAATTTGATTCCATTTGTGCACATCCAGCGTCCAACTGCAATAAACCACAGGATGATCTAATAATTTAGAATCAAGTTGGGATAACACTGCCCTTTAAGCGGCGAGCAATGCTTCCATATGATTAATATATGGTTCATCAAGGTTACAATATATCAGAAGTGGGTCTTTGGTGAGACAAAGCCTTGACTATTTAAAGCCAGATAAAATTTTCCCGTCCATCGGAACGGTACCTCAGTATTGAGAAGATGATAGTGGCCCACTTAACTTACTAAAATTACCCATAAACTGGCGGTATTAACTGACTATTCCCAGGAATTCCTAAATATCACGCTTGCTACTTAGCCATGACTTTTTGATAGCCTCATCCTTGAGGGCGGGGCCATAAGCCTTGTTTGTCAAGGATAAATCTCAGATACTCAGTTTTTTGCAGAAGAAATTGCACTTACTGGGTTTAACTTTCAGATTGGCCTTGTTGATCTGGAAAAACTTTCTCTTAGTGATGCAGATGCTTCAAAGAGTTCTATAAACTATTTAAATTATCCAAATACTAACACACAGGTGTTTTTATATCCCCAATATGATACCCATAGCACACTGGAATGTCGTTTGGACATTACACAGCCCTTGCAGCATCTTAGTGGGCTGGTATAGACCCTGAGTTGTAATCTTAATGCACTTATCCTATTTCTCCTTTATCAGCTTAATCTGCCAATATCCAGAGATTAAATTTTTGGGAGGAGAAATATTGCGCACCACCCAAGAGGTCTAGCACATCAATAATACAAGGTAACATAAAAAAATCTATATTGATAATAATGTTGAGTTTTTTTTACTTACAATCTGCTGAATCCATCCTTCTTTTTAAAACCAACACTGAGGAGCCTACAGACTCTTGAAGAGCACTAACATCCCCTGCTGCACATGTTTGATTTCATGGTTGACAACTTCATCAGCCACCTTTGAACGGCTGATAAAATGTAACAAAATAGCGTTTAATTACCAGTAATGGTCTGGTGTAGCACATCATGTGCACACCCCAAAGCATAGTCATCTTTAACAAAGATACTACAGTTTTCAGAAAGAAGGCCAGCGCTTGGTCTTTTTCGTCCTCCATTACCCAAAGAGATATTCTCAAGGTACCATAGAACATACCAATTGGCACTCATTTCCCTCAAGCCCAGTTCATCCAGATTTCCATAAACATGGATAGCTGATACCTCTTCAACTGGTAAGATGTGAATAAAAGCGTATATCTGTTGTCACTTAGTTTGAACAAATGAGGATAGAGTTTTACTAATAGCACCTAAATTTCGCCATGTTCTGGAAGGACAAACTTGGCATAATAACATGTTCCAAATTTGATTGGTCAAAAATTTAACTATCTCACCATATAATCCTAGAGGAATTTTTAAAGTAATTTTGGTCTTTACTATGACTTAATGACTTTCCTAATGGTTAGGCTATTTTTAGCTCATACAGAAAATCTTAGATTCTACACTCTGATTTGGTAAATTCTGAGTACAGCCACATAGCTGCTGATACCCAATTGGAACTATACTATTATTTATACAATGTTATAAGCCCTTGTTTCAATCCGTTGGGGAATCATCCTTCAGGTTATAAAATAGAGTAAGAGTTTGTCACAGCTTTCAGTGTATTTTCTTGATCTTTGGCTTGAATCCATATTTCCTCAAAAATGAGGTGCAAATAAGAAAGTTGTAATTTTGATTTGGCTGAGGGTAAAAAAACCATAGATTTTACAATGATCTAAGTCTGTAGAAATACCCAGTTTCTTCAGCATCCAAGTGGACACAATATAAAATGTTGCCTTACTGTCTACATTGGCTCAAACTCTGAGCTTATTTATAGTAATGGCAATATAAGTAAACTTATAAAAATAAGCATTAGTAGGATTTACCGTGTGGAAATTCAAGTTGTCCACTTGACCAAATTAATTCTAGAGGTTTTTGCATAATTTAGAAATGATTCTCTCAAGGCCTCAATAGGCACACCCGCTTGGACCACAGTCAACTTGGGGTCTCACTAAAAGTTATTGGAAGCTTGAAGATCCAACTGCTGACATATGGCTTCAATACTAACTTTCCCGTTGACTCAGCATCACGTTTTTCTTGAAGGTAGGTGGTCACTGCTATGCTATCATTTGCTAACACTTAAACTACTGAAGGCAAGGCGGCGTCATCATCCTTATGTCTCATGGAAGATGGTTTCAAGACTTGTTCTTACCTTTAATTTTGTTGGAGGAGGCGGATTTAGAAAACTCCAATTCTTCTCTACCCAGTCTTTATCCAACTCCCCATCGTCTGCCAGATACACAGCATGATCTGAGGTTTTAGAGCCCCGTTTTGGGCAACTTTTAGCATAGTGCACCAGTTTTGCAAATATTATAGGTAATCTAACTGCTATCAGGCTTTCCCAGTTAAGGGACGTATAATGAAGATAATTTCTTTCTGGGGTGGGGGCCTACAGCCTTGGGTCGTGAGACTCCCAAAGAGTCTTGTTGGGCATCTTAAAGTGATGGCACATTGTCAGAGATAATTTGCCATATGCGTGATATCATTCTCCTCATTTAATAAAGTAATCATAACCCTATAGAATCCCTTATGAGGGCTTGCAGGCATGGCGCAAGGCAATCTGAGTGTCAAAATCATCAATAACATTATCCCCAGATAGCATCTGAGTCTCTACGTATCTGCTCTGCAAAGGCTTTGACCATTTTATTTTTGTTAAAACAAATGTTTAGGAACTCTATTTTCTGAGTGGCCATCTTCTTGGCCCCACCAAACTCCATGATCAGAAGATCTTTGGCGTTGAGGTAGGTTACGCTGACCTTCTGTAGTTTAGCCATAATTAACTCATGCTTTTGGAGTCCAGAGAGTTCATTACCCTCACCAACTTAGCATTTTGAGGTGTTCCCACCATACTAAGCTATGATACTGATAAAGTTGTGCACAATCACCTGTTTATCAAACTTTGATGAATCAAGGTCAACTTGAAGTTGAAGTCCATAATCGCAGGGCCAAAAGGCCTGCGTTGCTCCTACATAACTTTATGGGTGGCAAAGATGATGAGTTTGAGTAACTTGCCTGTGGGCTGCCTGCATGGCCTGAGGGGAGGATACTGCATAATTGGGAGCTGGAGTAGCAGCAGTACAAGGTTCTCATGGTATAGGAGTTATGAAGATGATGGAGTTAGAATGCTCCGCAGGAAGAGTCACAGAAGTATCCAAAGGAGGGAGATCTCTAGGGGCTAGTAATGGAGGTAAGAAAGGTGGCACCTCACAAATAATTAGTGCGTCATTGCCCTCCCCAATGGGTTCTGTCAGAAAGGTTTCCCAATAAATAAGGAATACATCCAGGGTGGTTCACTGGGGCCACACTGGTGACACAAAGATCATTTTAAATCTCAGTTTTGAACTTATCAAACATTCTAGAGAGACGTTAACGTTCTTCTAGCAATAGGTTTTTGAGATACTCAGTTTTTTGGTTAGTGGCAAGAAGATCTGCTTTCAGATCCAAGTTCTCATTTCTTAAAATTCTTTTCTGACCCTTAATTCTCAGGTCCATGCACAAGGAATTAATTGTCAGATACAAATCAGTATAAGAGCACAGTGTTCTATCAATGTCAACACCCAAGTAGTTGAAATGGCATTAATAAGTTCCCATATTTTCAGCTAAATCCTTTACTAAATGATCGCAGTCTAGTACTATACCCAACAGCTGGTCAACGTGACTGATAAAATAATACCATAATTGACAAATTACATTTGAGTTGTTTTTTGGCCTCACAGTTGGCCATTTCAGTTTCCACATGTCAACCATTTCAGCTTTAAGATAGTATTAACTTGGGTACAGTGTTAATTTATATCTGCTATCCATTGTGGGGCTACCCTCAATTATATATTATATCATTAACAAGTTTGACAGATCAGAATTAAGCTTCGCGGAAAATCCTTCCACCTTCTGATGGGCATCCTGAGTTTGCTGATTATTAAACATAATGACAGAAAATAATTTGGGAAAAGTTTCATCCATTAATCTGAGTAAGAGGAATTACCTGCTGTTGAGCTTCCATAAATCTAACCAACCCGCTGATATCAGCATGTTGGCAGGCAATAATCTGTTAAACTTGGCGGATAGAGTTATGGACGTCTTTTGAATTAACTTCTACTATTAGGTCTTGAGAGGCGAGGCTCTTGACCATCTCACTGATAGTCATATCACAAAAATACAGTAGTTGTCATAAAGCGTATATTGATACTTAGAGTTAAATAACATGCCCACTCGGGCTTCATTCACCAGTGGCAATGAGATGGTAATTATGAAGCAACCATTTGGATACTTTTATGTAGCTGAGCCTGGGATAAATTGGACACTCAGACTTACGCTTAAGATTCTAACGAAGTAAAGGGGGAAAATCCGCTGTAGGAGCCTCTACTTCTCAAAAAATTG
>JAKSZP010002277.1:0-18260 GCA_022478985.1 Massospora cicadina | reverse complement strand
TTTGTTATGGATCTCTACCTCCTTCTGATCAGGAGCTAAAGAAGGGTTGTAGCTTAAAGCATCCACCAAACCATTATCCTTGCCCCTGGTGAATTTGTAAGATAATGCAAATTGGACAAGGGTCTCATGCTAACAGGTCTGCCTTGGTGTTAGGACTGAGGGGCATGGTATTACAGCAAGGCGCAGTGATCTGTATGTACATGGAACGGTTGGGTAGAGCCATGCAAGTGGTGACGCCAATAATTCAGAGCCTCCACCACTTCTAGTAACTCCTTGTCATAAACGGCATAATTAAACTCAGGCAGAGACATTTTCCTAGAAAAATATCCCACTGGATGCTCTATCCCATCTTCACCTACTTGTAACAAGGCAGCTGCTATGTCGATGTTGGAGGCATCAGTGGACACAATGAACTCTTTTGAAGGGTTGACATGGCGAAGGACAGACGTGGACAACAGGGTGCACTTCACTGCTTGGAAAGCATCCTCCAAAAAGGGGGACCACTGAAGCACATATGCACTGCTAGCCTTATATAAGGGTGCTGCCACCTCGGAAAGATTGGGCATGAACTTCTTGAGAAACATACACATCCCCAAAAAACTCCTCAATTTCTTGACTGAGGTGGGGTGGGCCACTCATGAATAGCCTTCTCCTTGTCTGGAGTTATCATGTGTCCTTGGTCAAACATGACTTTGCTCAGAAAAGTGACCTGGGACTTGAAAAACTCACACTTGCGTATCTTCAGAGTAAGGCTGGTTGCCTTTAATCTCTCCACTACTTGCCAAAGGTGTAATGTATGGGACTCATGGTCAGGGGAAAACACCAGGATATCATCCATGTAGGCAACTGTACATACCCCTAATGTAACGGATGGGGCTCCCAAGGCCCGGCCTGCCACTGGCCCTAAACATCTACCTCCATATATGGCTGTACCAACTCTGGATGGTTCTGTCCAAATGGACAGCCTTTCTGGGCACACCGAGCTGAGGTGCAGTGCACCAGCCTCTGTCACCTCAGGCCTCTGGGCTGAGGTGCATCTCTTATGGCCTCTGTTGCCTTGGGGTCACCAGGCTGAGGTGTGGCCAACTGGCCTCTATCACCTCAGACCACTCTGGCTCCTCCCCTCTCACCAGGGCAAGGCCACTCATAATAGGATCCTGGCACATCCACCCCCTTTCCCCTCCTCCTTATCGCGCTGCCATCCACGCCCCCAACCTTGCTTAAATAAAATAATAAATTAAATTAAATAAACAAGTCTAGCAAATGCAGCCTTTATTAGGAAGCAAACCCAGAGTCAGAATAGAATTCCAAAGTGAGGTCCAATGGGGCTGACCTCGCTTTTAAATACTTCCTAAAAAGGCTAAATGAATTGTAGGTAATGAGGGGTGCAAAAGCCTCCAGAATTGATGGCATCCAGGCAACTTGACGGAGAAATGGAGGGGAACCTCAGAATAAACAGCCAATCAAATAAATATTTTATATAATTTTATTCCGTTATTGACCTAAATAGGAAAATCCTACTCAGAATAATGGAATTGCAACCATTGACGCACACAAATCTCATAATTCCCACCTTATGAGATTCATGTAACGATCATCAATTGTTACACCTAACAAGTCCCCCAACACTACATCAATGCAGCGTTGAAAGATAGCAGGGGCATTCTTAAGCCCAAAGGGTATGCCCTGAAACTGGAAAATCCCTTTTCTGGTTCAGAATGCGGTTAACCACTCTTGTCCCTTTTTAATGTGAATCTGATTGAATGCATTGAGGCAATCCAGCTTAGAAAAAACCTTAGCCTTATTCACATAGCAATCAATCTGATAATCTAAAGAGAGGGATTTTGATATGGTACAGTGACGTTGTTGAGGTTCCCATAGTCTATGCATGGGCATAGAGTACCATCAGCCTTCTCAACAAAGAGAAGTGGGGATCATACAGGGGAAGTATGCTGAAAAATCGCGCCTTTGGCTAACTGCTCCTTCACCCACACATCTAATGCCTCTTCCTCCTGGACGGTCAAGGGGTAAATGGGAGAAGAAATATGCACCAGATCCACAGTGAGTTTGAAGTCACAGTCATACTCGGAATGATCAGGTAAAGCATCAGCTGAAGCTGCATCAAAGGAAGATTCCAAACCCTCCAAACAAGAAGATAGGGAAACGATTACAGTGGGCTTCAGCATAGAGGCAAGGCTAAGGATGTGAAAGTGGGGCCAGTGGGGAAAGTCACCTTAAGAGTCAGCCTCAGACAAAGAAACAACTAATTTGCAACCATTCTTTTAATGTTAAGGATAGGGTATTCTCTTTCAAGTTGGTTCAAATGTCAAACTTCCGCCACCACTCCACACCCAAAATGATAGGGTATAAAAGGCTTTTGATAGCTATGAAGTGATAGATAAGTGGTACTTGCCAACCTGATAGTCCACTGTCCAAACGGCCTTCAGAGTGGAAATACCTTGGGACGCCCCTCCCCTAACCATACCACCTGGCAAGTAACTCAGCCCAAGGTAGTCATCTAGGCTCTGGTCCATAAAGTTTTCTGTGGCACCAGTATTCACCAGGATAGTGGTGCTGAATTCCCTTAAAGGGGAGGGAAGGATAGCAGTTAGTAGAAAATACCCTAAATGGTCTTTATTTAAAGCAGAAAAAGCCACTAAATCACCAGAAAATTCCTTCTATGGCTCAAGCAAGCCATCAGAGTATGTTTAGGAATCATAGAAGGGGGAGGGATAGTATTTCATCCTTACTACTGAGGCCACATATCCCACCTCACCTTCTGCAGGTACATATACTTTATCATATTTGAAACAAGGTTCTTTTTCCACTTTCTGAGTGCCCCAGATCATGGTAGGGGTCAAACAAGGGTTCTCAGGGGTAATCTGATATACAGGAATAGTGTTCTCATCCAGGCCATAAGAGCTCATAAACGGTTCAGAGGTATAGACAAGGTTTTTGTTATAAAACGCGTTTTTAGATGAAAATGACCCTATCCCCCAAACAGCAACAGAATGCCAGACGTTATCCAAGGCCAATACCCCCAGGCCCCTCTGCACCAATTCTGCCTGCATTGTCAGAATGCGCTACAAAAGTAAACTTTATTTATTAAAATTGAATTTGTAAATTTCGGTGGAAAGTCAGGGAATCACAACTTTTGGACTCAGGAAGAGTCCATATCCACCAGGTACGAGTATGAAGGGTGGGTACTTTCCAGTTGTAGGCAGCCAAAATAATGCCAAAATGCTCCAACCCTTGGGAAAAAGAGGAAACAGCAGTGCGGCTGACCACAGCCAGCACCCGCTGTTTGCACTTTTGGAATAGTCCCACATTGAAAAGTTTGTGCATATGAATTAAAATGGTTGGTCAACTGATGTAAGGAGAGTGTCTATAACTCTCCTGTTCCCAGCTTGGTAGTTCTTAGTGCACAGGTCCAATGCCAGGGAACTAGACATTGTTACTAAAGGTACTAGAGCCCAGCAGAGGGGGCTAGAGCAATAATAACTTAAGTAAATAAGTGCGATTGTATTAATAAATTATCCAAGCAAAAATGACATGGTGCACAAGGGAAGAAGGGTTAAGCATCCCAGGTTGGAGGGAACCTGGGTGACCCAACGGTGCATGAGGTGATAGCCTAATTGTATACAAAATGGAATGGTTAACATAGCGCAAGACCTCCTCAAAGAGGTCTGCACACAGGATCAACCTGGATAACATAGTAAAATAATGGGAAATAGGAAAAGTTTATTGTGTGAAGTTGACCAACAATGAATGTCAATCATGGAAAACATAATCAAACTTTGTTGGGGAAATTCAGAGTCTGCTGAAGCAGTCCCAAGCACTGATTCACCAATAGCCAAACACTACCAACCAAATTGGTAGAAAACACTAAAGCTGACTTCACTTGAGTAATCAATTGAAGTTGGATCTGACCCAAACGCATAATTTCATAAATGGAATGGGTTTTGAATCCCCGTTCCTCAACTAACCAAATTAAACCATCCACGTTAATTGAATAAACTGTCCATTTTAACGCCTGGGCTGATGCAAGGGGCTGGGCGTTAGGCACCTCATTAGTACCAACCTAGGCATATTTGGCTTGTACCCAGCGTTGGTCTACTGTGTGCCTGAGGTCAGGGAGGGCCTGAAGCTTCACCTTCTGGGCCTCCTGTCACCCAGCCTTATCCTTGGGGTTGGTCCCCACTATCATGTTATTTAACCATGACAAGCAGAGCCAGACTGGATGTGCTTTGGTAGCAACTAAAAAATGCCAGAAGGTGGCACACCACCACCCCACTCTGGGGTAGCAGGCATTAATTACATTGACATTGGTAAGCTTTTTCTCAATTAAACAGGTGTTTTTGTATTTTTTTTAATCCAAATTTGGCTTTTATTTTTTTGTGAAAATAAAAGTTTATAGAGTTTATGCTTTAAATTATTTTATTCTAGTTATACAAAATTTCTTTTCAATGAGAGTTTACCTTCACAAGTCTATGATGACCAAAGACAACCTCCAGATTGATGAACTGGAGAACCTTAATACTTTTTTCTCTCTTCCAACAACCTGTTATGGAATCCTGCAGAATCTAATAGTTTGAAAACACTCTTTGATAGAGATAAAATCTCATACAGTGTGCATTTTGTTTTACTAAGGCAACATTCAGAAATATGAGTTATTCTGAGCATTATAATACCTAGTTTAGATTAATCATATAATATAATCACTAATACTTACTGTTAGCCATAGATAATCTTAAAAAACTCATACAACATTATTATTAAATGTTAATGGTCAATACTATTACAGATATGGAATATATGAATTTATATTAGGTCATATGTTTTTATACATTATATAGATATTATTGAAATCAAATTGCTAGACTTGTCAGCTTGTAATCTAGACTATTATTAATTTTTATGTAAGTCTTGAATATTTACTAAAGCTAAAAATTAAATTAGAATATAAACACATATTATGGAACTTGGAGCATAACTACCAAAGTTATAATGTGCAAATCTATACAAGGTTTGTAGATATTTAACTATTAAACACACATTTCTTATCACTAAAATTAAACTTGAATTATATGTTATAGAACTTTGTTAACATTATGATAAGCTATCAATGAAATAAAATAGATTAAAAAGTCTTTCTGTGTTAGAGTCAAACAAGATATAAGCCATTGTTTGGGTTGGGACCATCTAGTACTAAAAAAAAAAGATATAAGCCATTGTCACACATTATCAGTCTGTCATGGGATCACCTAACAGATGAAAGTTTTTAAATAACATGTTGTAAAAATTTACTAAGGAGTTGATTATTGGTTATCAACTCAGTAACCTTTTTACTGCACAGGTTTGATTTCCTTGTGCACCTCGCGTTGTAAAGAATATATGATCTGATAATAGTATGGAGACTATTATATGTAGTTGAGTTAGAACTATTATCAGGCCCAACGCTTTGGCCAGTATTTCCAATTAAATACTTGATAAGTTGTATTTGTAGGGATTAGTTCCCTGTATTACTGCCCACCCAATCTTCATCAAGAACTCCTGATGACAATCTCTTTTGGCCCAACACACAGTTGGCAGAAACCCTTAGTCATGGTTCCTTTTGTCTTTAGATCCCCGCTCAGATCTCTACTCTTCTTCTGAGAGTCTACCAATTATTGCCTTCTGCAATAATATCCTTCAGATGGAACTTTACACTGGATGCTGATAGTCTAATTATAACTGAATCTACAATAAAACTAAAAAATGTTCTAATGTATTAATATGTATCTGTTTTTTATATATCAGTCTACCTATTATAGTGAATCCTAGGGAATTTATAGGGGATTCGGCCATCTAACCCTCAGTTAACACCTCTTTGATGAAACAGCAGCCGTTGCTGTTAAATCACCCTTCCTCGTCTCAGCAGTGATGGTCTTCCCCATCCTGGCTAAGATTCCGTCATTGGACATCCTTGAGACCTCAAATGGAAATAGTCAGAAAATGTGTTTCTAACGTTTTCCTCTCAATCCAAGCAAACCAACCATAATTGGCTAGCGACCTGCTTAGATAATGGGACTTATTACCCATTATAACAAGTCACTTTACCAATTTAACAATTTGCTAGTTGTAGGTGGCATCACTCGCCTCGCAACTCACCATTCATTCCCAATCAGTTGGTGATGAAACCCATCCTTTCCCAATCAGTACACCTGATAGTTAATTACTATCAGATGCCCCTATTTCGTTAGCCACTCCACCCAATGAGATATTAGGTATTCATCCAGATCGATCCCTGATGGATTCAACCAGGAAAATATCCCAAAATCCCCCAAACGTAGTTCCTCCAAAACTTTGGCCAACTGATCTTTGATTCACTTCGCTTTAGGGAATTTTCCCTTAGTGACACCAGGTAATCTAGCAGGCTGGGATTATGGGCAAAATCCCAACACATCCCCCCTCTTGCCTAGATTTCCAGTGAGAAAAGGATTGGGGCATGGGAACACCGCTTCAGACACCTGGATGAATACTTCATTGGTTTAAGTGGAGTACACTTGTCAATACTCAATGCTGCTTGGGATGACCTTCAGCATATGGCATTTTTCCTCTTCCTCCTCATAACTGCCTACTCAGAGCGCGGTCCCCATAAACTTTTATCGTGCCAAGCTGATCAATTTACTTGTGATGATATTATTCACGGGATCCAGTTTTCCCCCTGTCAGGGTATATGACCCTCTGTTATACACAGGATTCTAGGTCCGGTGTCCTCAAATTCCTGATTCTCTCCTCATCCTAGACAGGAGACTCTTGCTGTCTATGTTCATTTCGTGACTTGATTAAGAATACTTAATTCTATTTGCCCTTGTTATTTTGCTTATAACCTCTTGGCTTCAAGTCATTCTTAATTCTTTCCTTGGAAAGCTTATTTCATTAATTTTTGTAATTGATTTCCCAAAATTGAGCCTAATGGATTATAGAGTGCATAATGTTAACTTCTATATAAGTCTGGCATCCCCCCTCTAGTCCTGCTCATATGTCAAATTCAGAATCTCGCTACCAGAAGCTTCTTAACAGTCTGTCTGATCTGGAACTCCGCCTCTTTCAGCAGATGAGTTGGGATGCTCAATGGAACCTCTTCTATGGTCCCTCCAGGACTTATACGCCTAGTCTGGTGCAAGCGGCTAGTCCTTCTGTCAAATTACCAGAAATGGTAACCAATCCCTCCAAAACCAGGTGTGCCATCATTTCAAACAACTCTCATCCAACTCTTCCCTTGCAGTCAATCCCCAAGTTGGACTTCAAGACCCTCCTGGATTTGGCTCCTTTTGCTGATGCTCCAAACATCATTGTCAATACTCCAGAGGTTATGCCAGTTGCTCTGGATCATTCATTCTTGGCTGGGTTGGGCTTGCTCCCTGAGTTCCTCTTCCAACTTGGTCAATTTTACAAACCTGCTGTGCTGGTTTCTGAGCTTTCAATCGGGAACAGCATACATTTTGAGCTCCCCTATGCTGAACTTTGGACCCAAGTTACTGAGGCGTTGACATTAGCGCTGAATCCCTCTGATCTGGACAACCTTCTGGATCAGAATAATACCACTGAATCTCTTCGCTTTGCTGGCCAAGTTCTTTGAAGTTGGTCAATGAAGCTTCCAGCCTCACCTGGCTTCCATCAGTCATTCAGCTTCAGCTTCCATGAAGCCCATAGTCATCATTTGCAAGATGCAATCCACTCTCTGCACAACTACCTCTTCTTAAGAGCTTCTCATCGCTATCTTCCATTGATGGCATTAATTGGGGGCATGATTTGACAACCCCCATCGAGTATTCCTTCTTTGCTACTGGCTCACATGTCTGGTGTCCTCAATGAAGCTTGTTGGCAGGCGCTCAAGACAAATCTTCTGGCTCTGGTGCCTTATCTGGATTACTCAGGGTCATTTGCCGATTGCCTCTTTCTCTATTGCTATTTCCTCCCCGCTTTGGGGTTTCACAATTGGCTTCTTCTGACATATCAATTTCCCTTCAACTAGTTGCGTTCTCTAAGGGCTTGGCATCCGCTCAACAAATGTGGTTTCATGTAGGTATCACCCTTACAAGTGTCCAATTGCATATTGATTTTGACAGGCTACTTCTTCCTACCGCAATCCATCCTCCCTCCCCCAAGAGGCGACATAGGTGGACTGATCTCTGTATTGAGGACAACTAATAAAAATAAAAATTATATAAATATATTGGCTTTTTTTCTATACATTTAAAGATCCCTTTTTTCCAATATCTTTTATTGGTTTTATATTTTTATTCCCCTTTTTTCTTTTTTCTAATAGGACTTGACCTTGTCTTGGTTCAGAGGTCCTTCTTTTCCCCAAAACTGGATCCTTGGCATCTAAACCTACCAGTTTTTATGGTTCAGAGGTCCTTTCTTTGGACTTAACCATCTAGATTGGTTTAGAGGTCCTTTTTTTTGGACTTGACCTAATCATCAGGACATGACCAACTTAATGGTTCATCCATCCCACAGGAACTCTTTTATTTTTTTCTTTGATCCAACGCTTTAGATACTTAGCATGGACTCAATTTACTACTCTTCCATCTAAGAGATTCTTGATGGAGTACGCATTGGTCACCATCTTGGCAATTACTTCAAATGGACCCAACCATAACACATCCAATTTGTTTCTTCATCTGAAACCATGTGTGTTGCAATAGGTGACTCTTTCTCCTATTTGATATTTTTCATGGCTGTCAGTTCTTATCATCCGTTGATTTTGCTCATATCCTTTTCTTTAAGGTTGTATCAAATTCTTGCGATTGAATATCAATCAGGATACTTGTCAGTCAGTTCAGGTATTGTTTAGTACTCATACCTGATGTAGGTTCTACTACTGAATATAATATCGGCGGCAACGAGGCCTTCCTCCCATATAGTAATTCAAATGGCATCTTTCCCATTGCTATATGATGACTGATGTTGTAGGAAAATGTTACCAAACTCAGGTATGTTCCCCACGCGGAAGTTCTCCCTGAGATTAGCTTCCTCAGCATCACAGCCAACATCCCATTGACCCGTTCTACCAGTCCGTTTATCTCTGGCCAGTATGGTACTGATATGACTCCCCAGATCCCCATTATTTCATTTAGCCTTGGAATCATTGAAAGTGAAGTTGGTCCCATTATTGCTCAGTATAACTTGTGGACATCCATTTCCTGGTATACTACTTGATCCAGGATTAATCTCACAGTACTGGTAGCGTCAACTCTGGTTAGGGCTTTCATTTTGACCCATCTCATCAGATGGTCAATGGCAACTATGATGTACTTCACTCCTCCTGTGCTCATTGCCAGCAGACCCATCACATTGATGGACACTGTGTGCCATGCAAATCCAGGTCAGACCAGACAGTATCCAGTTGTATTCTTGTGTAATTTATGCAGTATGCATTCCACGCAACAAGCCAGATGATCCGCGACATTGTAGTTAATTGTTTCTCAGTAATAATACTGGCAAATATGATCAGTTATTTTTCTCAGGCCTCCATGCCCAAAAACCTTATGAGCGGCTTGAACTATTTCTGCTCTTTCTAAAAGTTTCAGAAATAATAGCCGTTTCTCATTTATCATCTTGAGAACTTGTACATCCATGATCTCAGTGTTTTCCATCACTTTTCAAAACGCATCTTGGATTTCTTAAGGCTTGTCCTCAATTTTTCCTTCAACCATTCTCTGGAATAGCTCATCCGCCTGCAGGTATACCAACTGGACCATTGGTAACCGCAATAAACCATCCACGTCCTGGTGAGAAGCTCCCACTCAGTGGACTATCTCATAATTGTAAGCTTGAAGCTTAAGTGCCCATTGGGCCAGTCATCCTTCCAGTTCCCTTAGATTGTGCAGCCAACGCAGCAAAGAGTGATCCATCACCACCTTAAAGTGCGTTCCATGGACATACACCTGAAACTGCTTACAGGCATAAATGACCACAAGGCATTCATGCTCAGTCACAGTGTAATTCCTCTCAGCGGCTGAGAGAGTCCAGCTCACATATACCACCAGATATTCGTCCCTAAGTTCATCTACTTGGCTCAGTATGGCGCTGATCTACATCAACGAAGCATCAGTTTGAATGATAAACTCCCAATCAAAATTTTGTATCTCAGGATTGGTGAATTTATCAGATACCGGCGTAACTCATCAAAGAAGTTCTGGGTCTCTTCATTCCATATGAATCCTTTTTTTGGATCCTTTAATAAATGGAATAAAGGCTCAGCTATTCAGGCAAAGTCCCAAATAAATTTTCTGTAGTATCTAACCATCTCAAGGAATACTTGGATGTCTTGGACACTTTTCGGCACAGCCATGCGCTCTATAGCTGCTATCTTCTGGGGTTGCAGCTGAAATCTGTTTGTGTTAATCAAAAATCCCAGGTATTCAATCTCCTTCTTGAAGAAGTGGCACTTCCGTGGCTTGATCTTCAGGTTAGCCATAGACAGTCTCTTAAAAACTTCTTCCAAGTGTTGGTGATCAGTAAAAGTTTTACTGAAACCATTGATATCATCCAGATATACCAGGATGCATGACAACTTCAGGTCGCTCAATATCGCGTCCATGGCCCTCTGAAATGTCACGGGTGTATTGCAAAGAGCCTGGGGCATCCTAGTCAGCTGGTATAACCCCTGTGCGGTGATAATTGCACATTTTTCTTGGTCTTTTTCTGGAAAGTCGATCTTCCAGTATCCCAAGATTATGTTCATTGTGGAGAAATACTTCACTTCTCCTAATTGATCCAGCACTTCATTGATCCTTGGTAGGAGATACAAATCCTTCTTCATAATTTTATTCAGCCTCCAATAGTCAATCACTACCCGATTTGATCCATCTTTTTTCTTTACAATCAGATTGGGCTTGCCCAGTGACTTGATGATGGAACTAGAAGCCCATGCTTTACTAGTCTGCTGATCTCATCTTCCACTACCACTTCAGCAGCTTTCAATCTTCAGATCAGTCTCATTCTTATTGGTAGATTTTCCCCGGTGTTGACCTTGTAAATTATGCCTTGTGTGCATCCCAAATCGTGGTTGTCCTGAGCGAATACTTCCCAATATCTCTCAAATAATTTGAGCACCTCCTCCTTCTGCCCTTCCAGCAGATCTGCAAGGCACTTCAATCAACCAATATATTTATGCTTTTGGCCATTTGGCCGGTAATCCCATTTCCTTGAGAGACCCAAAATCATGGAATAGTCTCAATTCTGCCATCAGAATTAAATAAATAAATGTGATAATTTGATTCCTCTTGATCTTCATCAGTTTTTCACTTAAATTTGCCAAGAAAACCCATATTTCTCCATGCCCTGGCATGATTATCCCAGGAGCCACCCATGGCTCCACTCTGGACTTCTTCCAGGGGCTTTTGATTTCTCCATACAACAGCTCCAGAATCTCTAAAGTTAACCATGTTTCAACTATCATCTGCGATCCAGCTGGTATGGTTCTCTCTTTCTTGATCCTTAATGGAATTCCCCAGTTTTCTAGGATTTCTGCCAGCATCTCTCATTGCTTCCTACCAACTAATTGATACTGAATCAGGTACAATGCCATCATTGTATATCAGATTAATGAAGTTATTTCTCCATACAACAGCTCCAGAATCTCTAAAGTTAACCATGTTTCAACTATCATCTGCAATCCAGCTGGTATGGTTCTCTCTTTCTTGATCCTTAAGGGAATTCCCCAGTTTTCTAGGATTTCTGCCAGCATCTCTCATTGCTTCCTACCAACCAATTGGTACTGAATCGGTACAATGCCATCATTGTATATCTGATTAATGAAGTTATTTCTCTATACAACAGCTCCAGAATCTCTAAAGTTAACCATGTTTCAACTATCATCTGCAATCCAGCTGGTATGGTTCTCTCTTTCTTGATCCTTAAGGGAATTCCCCAGTTTTCTAGGATTTCTGCCAGCATCTCTCATTGCTTCCTACCAACTAATTGGTACTGAATCGGTACAATGCCATCATTGTATATCCAATTAATTAAGTTATTTCTCCAGTTCAGCAGAACTTCACCATTCTTCTGATATACTAATGGTAACGTCTGACCCAGGATGGTCAACATATTATCCTCAAAGTTATATTTAACTCTGTATTTTGCAGAAACTCTGTTCCAATAAGGATATCATAGTTTTGGTTTGCCAAAACTATTGCTGGTGTGGATACCACCAATGATACAAACCTGAATCATAATAGCAGCGCACTATATGCTCCATAGGAAATGGTGGTGTTTGGCCCAGATGTTCCATATTCTTTCTTGTGTTCCAAGTCCGGAGAGATCTTCATTTTCTTCACCAGCTTAGTCAACACAATATTAATGGATGCTCCACTGTTGACTATCACCCACACACTCACTCGATTCACCTGAATATTTATATATGTACACTCAGAGTATTTTAATATAGCATTTACTAAGTGAATGGCGGCGTTATAAGCTGAATCTAGGATATGAATAATCTGCACCAATAATTCAGGAAATGATTCCTTTATCATGCCAATGGGGATCAATAGATTAGCCTCATCTAAACGAACATCTGATAACTCATCAGGATTCTCAGCAGTCCAAATCTTCTCTGCCAGTTGTTGGGCATATGGCCAGGCAACTTCCTGAATTATCTCAGGGTCAATCTTCTTCACCCAAGCTCTGGTCATGGCGTTCACATCAATGTTGAACACTTGGTATAGCTGATCCTGTTTATCATCTATGAACAGATTGCTAATGTCTTTTTCTTCATTCCTGAAATCAGGAGAATCAGGTTCCTCCGCCACTCTAGACTGTTCCTTGTCTAAGCAGCGGGACCTTTTCCCAAATCTTTGGCGGCTGCTGTCTCCTTGGCCTGGACCACATTAATTTGATCCTTCAGCTTTTTGCAGTGTGTGGAAAAATGTCCTTTCCCACCAAACTGAAAGCAGACCTTCTCTTTCTTGTTTAACCATCTGAATTATTCAGGCTTATTTCCTGGCACAGTTCAGTTGGTAGCCTCTTTTGCTCCTTCACTTCCCTTTGAGGGATTCAGAATTTGGACTGGATTAGACTTGAAGCTTCTATTTGGGGCATCGAATGTCACTCCCAAAATCTTCAGGTTGTCTACCATTTGTGAGGTAGTTATCTCCATTGTGAATACAGAAGACATTATTTGATGCAAATTGTGATAGGGCCAAAGGGCCACTTGCAAAACGATTCTAGCATCAAAGTTGTCTAACACTTTAGCTCCAGCCAGGATCTGTGACTCCTGATAAAATCGATCCGCAAAGCTAGCAAGAGACTCATCTTTATGGAATTGAATCCCCACAAATTCTTGCCTGTGTTTTGACATGCAGGTTGGACTCCCAAACTCCTTCATTATGGCTGCCTTTGCCTCAGTATATGACCAGCTGTCCCCCTCCAAGTGGGTTAACACTAGGTTCTGGCAGTCAGTGTCCAAGCAGTTCATGACTGTCAACGCCTTTTGACAATCCCCATATCCATTCATAGTCATGTCAAACAGTCAGAAAAATGCTGGGGCGTTATCCTGATGGAATGTTGGCAATTTTGGTGTTGCTCTAAATTCCTCCAAGTCATTTCAGGCTAATTCTCTCAGTTTGGCTACTCAGCTAACTTGTGGAGTGACTTCAGGCGTCATCTCCAAAATGGATTAAAGGCGAGTGGCATATTTCTCAGGGTATAAGACTTCCCAAGTATTGTGCAAGGACTTCTCTCTTTGGCATCACTGGCCATATTGGGCTCACATGCACATCTGTGGGCTTTCAAGTCCTCTACTTCTTTCATCATTTATTTGATATCTGCACCAAACTTTCTTAAACAAAAGTGATCTGCTTCTCGCTCCATTTTCAGGAAAAGAACCTCTCAAATGAGGTTTCCTTCTTTCTTCTTTAATGAGTTTACTTTGCTGAGTAACTTGTTCCCAAAGTTGGCTACATCTTCTACTCCTTCCTCCACCTTGGTGACTCACTCTTCCAAGGCCATGAACTCCTGATGGTCCACTGAGTTTAAGGCATCTCTAATTCACAGTGGCGATCTCAGTCCACAACTTGTGCATTTATTTTTTATATGACATTATTAATAGATTCTTTACTCAACAACCCCTGTAGTGAGCACCAACTTGTAAAAATTTACTCTTGGTTGATTATTGGTCATCAACCCAGTAATCTTTTTACTGAACAGGGTTGATTTCCTTGTGCACCTCGCGTTATATAGAATGTATTATCCAATAATAGTATGAAGACTATTATCCATAGTTGAGGTTGAACTATTATTAGGCCCAATGCTCGGCCAGTTCTTCCAATTAAATACTCTAAGTCGTACTCATAGGGATTTGTTCCCTATACTCTTGTCAACCCAATCTTTGTCAAGATCCCCTGATGACAGTCTCTTTTGGCCCAACACACAGTTGGCAGCTATCCCTGATTGTGGTTCCCTTCATCTGTAGATCCCCTCTCAGATCTCTACTCTTCTCTCTGAGAGTCTTCCAATTATTGCCTTCTGCAATAATATCCTTGAGATGGAACGTCACAATGGAAGCTGATAGTCTAACTATACACTGAATTGACAATATTACTAATCATACTAATAATACTGTTGGCAATAATATTTTTTGGTAAATACTACTTTTTTATTATAGTGAATCCTAGGGAATTATATAGTAGGGGATTTGGCTGTTTAACCCTCGGTTGACACCGCTTCAATGAAATGGCTGCTGTTGCCATTGAATCACCCTTCCCTGTCTCAGCAGCAATGATCTTCCCCATCCTAGCTAGGATTCCGTTGTTGGACATCCTCAAGACCTCAACAGAAAGAGTCAGAAAACGTGTCCCTAACATTTTCCTCTTGATCCAAGCAAACCAACCATAATTGGCTAGCAACCTGCTTAGGTAATGGGACTTATTACCCATTTTAGCAGATCACTTCACCAACCAATCAATTTGCTAGTTGTAGTTGGAATCACTCACCTTGCAACTCACTATTCATTCCCAATCAGTTGGTGATGAAACCCAACCAATCCCAATTGGTACACCTGATAGTTAATCACTATCAGATACCCCTATTTTGTTGGCCACTCTTCCCGATGAGATATTAGGTATTCCCTATTTTGTTGGCCACTCTTCCCGATGAGATATTAGGTATTTATCTGGATTGATCCCTAATGGATATGACCAGGTGAATATCCCAAAATCCCCCAAAAGTAGTTCCTCTAAAACTCAGGCCAACCAATTTCTGATTCACTTCACCTTAGAGAATTTTCCCCTAACAACACCAGGTAATCTAGCAGGCTAGGAATATGGGCAAAAATCCCAACATGGCTCTAAACTTAAATTTAAAAAAATGGAAAAAAGAACCTCTCTAAAAAAAGCTCTAAAAAGTATGAAATAATTGAGAAATTATGCCTCCTCAATAAAACTCTTTTTAATGTTGGCATCATATTTTAACTGACTTATAATTGGCATTTATAATATATATACTCAGCACTGTATATTCTATATTGCTTATAGTTTACATTTGGACCCAATCCAGACATAAGATATAAATTGTATTTGTGAGTAAAATTTATAAGTCAGGTTGGAAGATGGCACCAACTTCAAAAAAGGGTTTTATTGAGGAGGCTTAATTTCTTGATTATTTTATACTTTTTAGAGCTTTTTTTAAGGAGGTTCTTTTTTTCAAAAAACTTTACCCCCAGTTCTTTTCCCCCCAAAAAAATTAGTGCATTTTTAAAAGTAGCTAATTACTTACTTATTATTAACTATTACTGTCTCTATAAATCATTTTTGACCCCTTAATATTTCTCTATAAAATCAAACCTCATTGTATATTATATATATATATATATTCTTATAAACAAATATACTTATAATTCATTTTATTAAATTTATTAGATTTTATTGATCAAATTATATTAAATTTACTGATTGCCATCTACAATACTTCATTTTATTAAATTTAGATGATGTTATTGGTTAACATATGCTGAATTTACTGATCACCATCTACAGTAATTCATTTTATTAGATTTGGTTGCTTTTATTAGCCAATCTGTGTTAAATTTTTTGATCGCTATCTAAAATGATTCATTTTATCAAATTTAGATGAGTTTATTGGTCAAATTATGTAAAAATGATAGCCATCTATAATGATTTAAACTCATCTCGCTATGATCTCATACTGTCTGGATTTTGAACATACCCCCATTCATAAGATATATCAAAGTACTTCTTTTTTTTTTTTTTTACTAGATGGTCCCAACCTAAGGGGGGATTCATCGATGTTATCAAAAGTACTTCAAAGCTATCGCTTCACTGATGCTGGAATTAAGTTTATCCGGAGTTGTATTAGTCCCACAAGTATCCATCGCTTCTGAGCCTATTTTGATATACTTACTAAATTAATGGGCATCTGCCCGACCAATACTTACAAAAGTAAATTGGGACCTAAGTTGGAGCATCCTCTATTTTTGAAGATGATCATCCAAATTGGTCCAGTATTTTCAGTTATGCATGAACAAACATGGAAAAAAATATAAATACAGGTCAAATTGATAACCTTCTCCTTTTTCAGTCAGTTAAAAAGGACAGTTGTTCAAATCCTGGCATAATCACTTTTATCTTTAAATAATAAAAGTAAGTGTGTATGTGTACAAGATGCCCAGTC
Organism: Massospora cicadina; assembly: GCA_022478985.1. NCBI lineage: Eukaryota > Fungi > Entomophthoromycota > Entomophthoromycetes > Entomophthorales > Entomophthoraceae > Massospora > Massospora cicadina. The sequence goes on along the minus strand of JAKSZP010002277.1, from coordinate 1,577 downwards.
AAAATTACAGGATATAGTCTTGAAAATTCAGATATAAGTGGATGGGAAGGGGTCTATATGAACCTAAAGCCAGATTTTTATTTTATTTGAGGTGGGCTGACCTGGGATGATACCACACCAATTAATGGGAAATCAAATGAATGAGAGAGGAATAAAATCTGGAAAACCTCCATGCATGGCATATGATAGGCCAGGAACTCCATAGAACGTCTTTGCTATTTGCTATCTCGGTTTGGGGCATTGGCGCACAATGCCAACACAGTCATAATTGTCCCCTACCCAAAGTTCCTGTACCAGAATTGAACTCGGGGAGGCAGCAGTAGAGATCCCTTATTCTACCACTGGAGTATCCTCCCCCTCAAAGCCAGATTTTTAATTTTATAATAAAATAAAAATGTTTATATGTAAGAAGTGAAAATGCTTTATATTTTCATGGTATTTGGTATATAATTATGGCTGAGCAGTTTGATATTTGTTGATTCAATATTTTCAAGTTTATCTTCCAGGCTAGCTAAAGCTTTGAAATTTGGCATAATTATGTATCTCCTATGACAATACAATAATCTATTAGAAAAATTATAAAAAGTGTGACTTTTTTCAATTAAAATAAAAAGTTACTTTTTTATTATTCTCTTTTCAGTGATATCTGTCCCCTGGTCAGCTTACCTTGAATAAACAGCTATATATATTTAAATCAAATGATAAAAAAGTGATTAAATAAGTGAGTGCGCTAGGATTTGAACAACCGACCCTTTTTAAATTTAAGTTTAGAGCCAAAAGCTGAGCCGATTATGTTAGAGGAGGTATTTGTAAAATTAATTGGGCTTTTGATTCAAAGTCTTGATTTAAATTAACTTACTAATTAGCCAAATGACCACTAACCACTTAAAACCATATAAAATATCAAATCAAACAAATTTAAACTGCTCAGCCGTAACAATATAGCGAATACCATCAAAGTATATATAGGTTTTTCACTTCTTATATATAAAACTTTTTATTTTAGTATGAAAATTAAAAAATCCTTTCTTAGTGATACCTACATCACATAAGGAACCTATATGCCAATTTTCAAGTTTTTAGGTTGATATTTTTTTAAAGATTTTGTGATAGGTCAATCAGTCAGTGGTATTTCTCTTTTATATATAGATTACTAGAAGAAAAAAATATTATTAGGGTTAGGATATATACCACTAAGTATAAAACTAGTTTATTTTAGCAAAAGGTAGGGCTTAGGAGGTAAAGAGTGAGTAGAGTTTTAATTTAGAGAGCTAAATAAGGTTTATAACCATCTGGTATAAATACATATTCTTTTTTCCCTTTGAATGCAATTTCCTCATTACCCTATTGGTCAGTGTGTTATCAACCAGGTACCCACTTAAAATAACTAGCTTATTTATCTCTTTTGTTAAACTCCCACAATTAATTACTTTAAATTTTCTAATCGCTATATTAATTTGGTAAAGCAATTTTAGCACTGGGGGGCTGTGGTATACTTACGTTTATGGATTAGATTGTCTTATCATGTATGGTTAACCTTATGTTTTAAACATTTAACTGGTTGCTTATATATGTAA
>JAKSZP010002276.1:0-18311 GCA_022478985.1 Massospora cicadina | reverse complement strand
CAAGCTGAAGTCAATAGAGGATTGTTCTTCACCTAAAAATAAAGTGCAAATAGAAGCTCCTTAATGTATTAATTTCTTAGATTTTTTGCCAAGAACACTTTGATAAAAGTGAAACTGGTTACTAGGCTCATAGGTCTAGTTTTACAATGGGTGTAAGTGGAGAAGTCCTTTCAAAACATCAAAAGGAAAAAATTCTCTGCGCCAGTCCAGACGTGCGACCAACTTAAATAGTCATAAGTAGTGGAAACTAATATTTTCTAACTTTGGGATTGGGGCAGTTATCTTACAGATAGCAGAGGATAAAGTGGACCATCATTTAGAAACTTAAGAAGGGAGATGATCTCAGAAGAGATGAACAACCCAGATAAAATAAATTTTTTTGTACCATATATATTCTATGGAGGAATGTCTTTATTAACTCCTCTATTCCAACACCGGTTTAATTATCAGAGCTAAACAAAAACACTCAAAGTTTACAAAAGTCCAAAGTACATTAATTAACTATCCTGATGGCATTTTTTGAGATGGTTATTATTACTTTAAGGTCAAGTGCAAGCCTGTAGAACACTTCTGTAGTCTGAAATACTAATCCAAGACTCCAGAATATCATAAAAAAGGGGTTTGATGGCTATATATTAGCTATGATGCTTTTTCCAACTTGTTTGCCACCATTCAGGATACCCAGGAGGATTTTTTCAAAAAGATATGCATGGCCTACCAAAGCACTTCTTACAGTAAAGGACTTTTTAAGAATCTAGTGTAAGTAGAGGAAATTGAAAAATACAGAACCCAGTTGTTGGAATTTAAGTTGACCACATTAATTAATTCATTGACAAATTTATAATCTGAAGATTGGTGGTTATGATCTAATATTCCATTAATGGTTGTCAACTAAAGTGTTAGTCTATTCTCTTCAGGAATCATCCTTAACGTTTTTAGCAAGAATTTGATGAAGGAACAACACCTGAAAGTCAATTATTATGGGGAATCTTTTACTTAAACAGATGAGGAGTCATTAGGAAATTAGCTAGGCATTTTAACGCTTGTGTCAAATAAGAATTGTCATTGGGCGACACAACCTGAATCAATTTGTATTAAGTTCCTGAAACCAATAAATTGGGCATAGAACACTAAGGATTATACGAGGTGTGGCAGAAAAGTAATGAGACTGATTTTTTACTTACCAAAGTTTTTATTTTTTTCAAACATCAATCTTATACCCTTCTAAGTAGTTCCCTTGGGCAGCTACACATCAATGGAGACGTTGTTCCCACTGTTGGTAGCAGCGCTGGAAGTCTTCAACCGGTATGGTCTGTAGCATGTCCATTAAACTCTTTTGGATGTTTTCTAAAGTCCCTAAATGCCGTCCTTTGAGGACATTTTTCAGTTTAGAAAATAGGAAAAAGTCACAGGGACTGGGGTCAGGTGAATAGGGGGCTGAGGAACCACAGTAATGCCTTTTGAGGTCAAAAATTATGTGATGGAGAGGGCAGTGTGACATGGGGCGTTGTCATGATGGAGCATCCATTTGTCTGCAATGTCCAGTCTCACGCGAATGACTCTTTTTCTGAGCCTTTCAAGGACGTCTTTATAAAAAAACTTGGTTGACAGTTTGTCCTGGAGGAGCAAATTCTTTGTGGATGATTCCCTTTCTGTCAAAAAAACAAATCAGCATTGATTTGATTTTTGATTTGCTCATTCGAGCTTTCTTTGGTTGAGGAGAACTCGCAGTGTGCCACTCCTCACTTTGCCTCTTGGTCTCAGTATTGTATTGAAAAATCCATGATTCATCACCTTTGATTACATGACTAAATGAATCTTGCTCATTGGCGATTCTGTCAAGAAGATCAAGACACTTGTTTTTTTGATTGTCCTTCTGCTCAATTGTGAGGTTTGTTGGCACCATTTTGGCACAGACCTTTCGCATGTGCAAATGTTCAGTCAAAATTTGATGAACGGTAAATCTGTTCAAATTTAATTCTTCACTCAACATTCTTAATGTTAATCGATGGTCTGATCTCACAAGAGTGTTCACATGTTTGATGTTTTCATCAGTTTTAGAAGTTGAAGGCCTCCCTGAGCGGTGTTCATCTTCAACGTGTTCTCTGCTTTAAAAATGATTTATGCCAGCGAAAAACTTGGACTCAGGATAAAGAATGTTCCCCATACGCTTGTTTTAATTTTCAAACGTCACACTTGCCAATTCTCCAAGCTTAACACAAAATTTAATGGCACAACGTTGCTCCAAATTACGCTGTTCCATTTTGCGTGATGCACAACCAAAACACAACTTCACTAATAGCAGTCACCACAATCACGTAGTTAATGGAAGGAGTTAAAACTCGCACTGAGAGATGGAAGGGGGCTGATACATGTGCTCTGTCAAGGACAACAGCGCAGCGTTGCCAGATCGCTTGCAGTGTTCCCAGTCTCATTACTTTTCTGCCACACCTCGTATAACCTAAGAAAATTAAGGCAAATAGACCTGCTAAGATTTGGTGCCAGATATTCAAGGATCAATCCAATTTAGGGTAACAATTAATTAATCCCAGTAGACAACTGAAAAGTTGTGCATTGATTATACTATAAAACCCTCAATAATTCTAACAAAAGCAGATAAAACTGGCAATAACTTAGTTGTTTATACATTATATAGCTTACTCCTGGAATAAGTTTTACAAAGATCTGTATATCCTTAGTTTGCTATCAAATCTCCGCTTGGCTCTTCATTAAGAAAATAGTGAATTGTTCACTACCAGTACAAACATATCTTCAAGAGGAAGAAGAACATGTTTAGCGTTGGGTTCTTTAATCAACTTAATTTTTTGGCAATGAACTTTGATAATTGTCTTCATAATGTAATTGCCCATTTAATCAATTTTTAATCAACCTATGCAAGTGGTAAAGAATCTGTGCAGTTAAAATCAGGGAGCAGAAACGAGCTATCATCTAAGGGACTTTGATTTTAACAATTGGTTCTCACTACAGGGGTAGCAGAGTTGTTAAAAGCCAACTTCACTCCACAATTTTTATAATAGTAGCTTTGGAAGCTTTATACAGAGTTTCAGACCGTCATAAGAATATGTTTACCTCTACATCTCAAGCCAATGTCAGAACTTTGGAAGCGCATTTAATCAAAGCAGAAGAAATACTCAAAATAAGTTGAAAATGTGAATAATGACCTGTGTGGAAAAAGTGTCTCTTAGAAGCGGAAAAAGTGTGAAATTTATTAGTGAAAGTTTATTCCAAAAACTGAATATGAATCCAACTTAGAATGCATCTAACGGACTCATGAGGATATGGAGAAAGATGAAACGTTTTGAGGAGCTGGAAAATCACAAGTATTTGTGCGCAATTTGAGGCAAACTCCTGATGAAAATACGTGTGAAACTCTATCAAGAAGACACCTATACCCCATATATGACTAAATCGTTTGCTGGTGTGTTAATAATGACTCCCAAAGCATCTCCTATGGCTAACAAGTCATTGGGCATGAATCTACTGTGAGTGGAGCAACTGATGAGTTTCAAGATACACCAAAATTTTTCGCCTTAGAATGGGACAATGCCTCAGCGTTTTTCCATCTCTTTGAGATGACCATGTTTGTTTATGTAGACCATTAATATGTGGTAACCATAATTAACAATCTTAGCACTGATTGCCAGAATCTGTTGCTACCTCACCTCAATTGGGATAACTGGTCATACGCTGAAGCAAAAGCAAAAATCATGTTTAAGTTTGGAAGTCCTGTTTTCATGGAAAATAGCAAACAGGAATTTATGGGTATATAATTCCTCAACAATGAAACCGTGGCTAGTTTTGCTGATTGGTTTTACCAAGATCCTGGATCTTGGCAGGGACAAAAGTTCTTATTATCTTTGATGCATGCATAGCCATGCAGAAGGCACTTCTGCACTACTGCAAACTTCATCATATTATGGCAGTGGCAAATGTAACCCAGACAATGACCTTGCAGATGGTGGAACATCCAAAAATGCTTGGAAAAGATTTGAAGTTCCCAATTGCACTTTTAAAGTGATCCAAACAAAGGCTCAAAATACTGTTAAATTTGCTGAACCTCTTAAAGAGCCTGAAAATAAAATTATGGTGAGAAATAAACCCAAATCTCAAAAATGGTTGAACAAATCATAAATCGCTGTTTCCAATGCTAGAAACTTGGCCATGTAATTGCCCAGTGTTGGGACAAAAGGCAATGGATAAAAACAATATTATTATGACCAAGAAAACTGATTCAGAGTTGGGAAATGAACCAGAAATCTAGACCAGGAACGTTATAGTACTGCTGATAAAGCTGTCCTGCCTGGTATAATGAATGGTTATATCGATAACTCTGATATCTTCATGGAAATGATGCATTTAAACTGCTCCATCAAATGGTCAACATGGATGTTTATGCAATTACTCGATCCAAAGCTAAGGGGAATGACCCAAAATTGTCAAAAGGTTGCTTGGCCCTATTCATGGCAGTTGGTGAAGAAAACTATCTTCTGAGAGCTCTTAATACTTATTCAAAAAGAAGCTGGACAAGGCGATCATTTCCTTACCTATAAGCTCAATCAAGGATTCATTCCCTGACATATCCAATAAAATAATTTGCAAATTGATCAGCGAATAATGCCATTACTCATTCAGTAAATAATTTTAGTACTGTACTCAGAGTTTATGTGTTAAATTCCAGGAATTCTCACTTGATAGATATAATTGTTGAGAAGTTTCCTATGACTGGACGATATGCTACACATTCTGGCAGATTGAAGTTGGAATCATTATGAGTCTTAATATTGATGGAAAAGATATATGAAAAGTAAATCTATCAAAGTGTTGACCACTCAGCGAATCAAGGGAAATTATGCTGAGATTTTGAGATAGATGAGAACTGCTAGAAAAAGGAAAAAGAATAGAAGACTACCAAGCTAGGGATGTCTCTCGCTTGGGGGACCAAGATTTAAAGAGGTGAATGGAGGATTGAGAAGGAGGTCTTTCTCTTAATAGGTTGTTGCAGATAAGTCTGCGATTATTAGAAGATTAATAAATGGTCAATAGGGACAATCACTCCATATATCATTTATCAGGTTTTTTAGAGTCAGCAATCTTCATATCATCTGATTTGGTAACTCAATGGCTAATACCCTGTGTAAACTGACACAGCAGTATTAAGCCTTTACGTCAAGAATTAACATTGGTGCTCACTATAGGGAGCCACAGGTCAACTTTAGTTTATTGACGTTAGGGTAAAATGGCAAGCCCTCACACATTATATCAAGTTTTGATCAAATTCCGCATGCAATACTCTGAGGAAGTGTGGGAAGCATCTAATTATGAATTAGTACTAATCACAGTAACTGAGCTGGGTGATGAAGATGCTATGGTCAATTTGCAATTAGAAACTTGTTCTGAGTTGACAAATGACCAACAAGGTCCTTCTACAAATGTGACCCCTCGGAATCTGCATGACATTATGGAATGGCTTCTGCAGGGGTATTGAGTCTACAAAGATGAAATGGGGAGCATGCCTTGAGTTTGTTCTAAAGCAATGGGAGCAAGAAACCGCTAAGCTTAGTATATGTCCTATCTAGATGCGACTACAATGGGGTTGCCTTGTTGAATTAGTACCCAAAGGACCAAAGAGTATATAGTAACTTATGTACAACTGTCTATCCACCAGCTACTGCATGTGCTGGATCGCCACAATATTGAGATTGAGGATGTAATGCGGTTCATTCAAGCCTAGCAGAATGATACTCACCTCCTTCTTGACTGCCTCGATCGCTCTTTTTAGGAGGTGCAGGGGGTGCTGGTACAGGTGGACCACCATGTTGGATGTCCACCGTCAGTTAGACGTTTTGGTGCCACAGTTGAATCTAGAGTTACCTATGGTGATAGAACTGTTGGATTGGCATGGCCTATAAGCAGAATGGATTCAGGATGTAACAACATTAGGAAGTATTACTGTGTGCTTTATGACGGACCTAGAAGAATAGCGGAAGCATTTGAAGCTGCAATAGCTCAGATAGGGAAAGGTTAACACTGATTGAACTGTGAGTAACGGATCATATCAGTTCCATAGCAGCTGAATTTACCCAACTTTGCATTGAGTGGAGTAATCAGCAGATGAAGGATAATGTGCTCATTTTTTGGTGACGTCCCCCAAATATCTCCATTTGATATGTCAGGTTACATAATTGGAAGTCATTAGTCAGGCTGAGCGCAGGTAAGCAATTCCTCTTCCGTTAAGTGAGATGAGATAGTACGTGGACATACAAGTACAATTAATACCCTTTGATGGGCTAACAAGGAATTAGTTTAAGTACAAGCTGCCCTCATTAACCAAATAAATAACGCTAATTGACAAACGGGTAATGCTAGCAGCCAGCATGAAAGAATGCAGAACTCAGTGGAGGATGTCCATTTGCAACTAGAGGCAGTGGAGCAGAAACTGGACACTAAGTGGGAATTCCATTGGGAGTTGCAACATCAATATGAGGTTCTGCAACAGAGTTTTTAGGATGGATGGTGTAGATGCTAATCAGTTAAAACAGAACAGATAATCAGCAAACCACTTGCTGAGCATTCTGGAACTGGGGGAAGTGTTTCAGAAAGTGGTGATTTGGGGGAATAATTGTATGGATCAGCTAATGAGTATCCCTCAGGAGTTTTGGTGGACCCTCCATGCAACACTAATTCTTCCAAATGAATTTTGCAGATTGAATTCTGTCCGCCCATCTATATGATAGTTTATAAGAGGTGGTTCCCTAGTCACTCATAACCCAATTTGACTGCTCCTTGCAGCTGAAGCCTAGAGCAAGGTGAAGCTGTTCAAATCTAGAAATTACCACCCTTCAGTCATGATGGGAATATGCATGGCTACTTTAAGCAATTCAAATTTGCTGTGGAAGGGGCTTCTGATCATCAGAAAGCAAAACTGTTGCTGTCCACTCTGGATGTGGAAAACTCAAATCAAGTTACCTGCTACCTTTCCAAATAGCTCAATATCTTATGAAGAAGTGAAAGCAACTGTTCTCTGGCTGCTTGGTGGTGCGCCCAAGATGGCTCAACAAAAAGCTGATTTCCTTACTGTACAGTTCCGCCAAAATGACTCCCTGTTAGAATTTGCCGTACAATTCTCAGTGGAAGCACATGCGTTACTCGGAGCCAACATTTTATCTGCTGAGGATGTCAGTATAGCAATGATGGCGGCTGTCAAACTATATTGGAAATTACATAATGCTATGTCTCACATTTTAGACAATGATGCGGGGCTTATTTAAATTTTAAACACCTTGCATCAACTCTCCACCACTTTCAGCACTCCTAATGATGCCAAAAAGACACCTGCTGTCACCACAGCATACCCCTTGGAATATGGGCTGCAGCGACTGAGCTAACAACCTCTGGAACACATTCATCCATCATATAAATCAGCGGACTCTATTCAGCCTACGTACACTACATTGGTTCATCCATGACCTTTGAATAATACCATTAATCTTCAAACTGGTCCTCCTGCTGCAAGTTATACATGTGAACCCTTTATGAATGATTGCTTCCAGTGCAGACAAAGAGGGAATTATGCGGGCAATTGCCCTAGCAAACTGCAGGTGTATGCAATGCCATTTGAGAAGATCAAGCGGGGAAAAACTCAAGTGGAGTAGAGATGGGACGCTCTACCTCTGCTAAGTCTAATCCAATTGTCCCCAGTTATTCCCAAGCATCTCTTCGCATAGGATTTAGAACTCAGCCAGACGACTTGCTATACCAACAGCTTCCATCAGATACCCCTGCTTCCATTCCAGAGAGTGATTATTCACCCCAAGCTCTGAGTTCCGCCAGGATATGCAGAAGAAATAAGCATGGCAGATCCTGGAACAAACTGGCATGAGCAATATGGATCCCTCTATGGACGTTGCCTCTCTAGTAGGGGTTAACGTAGCATATTTCATTTGAAAGAATCGCTATGAAGTATCCTCAGTCAGTATGGGATTTTCCTCCTTTCTGAGTAACAAAAAACCTTTGGATGTCCATGGTATAAACACTGATGGTTCTTCCTACTTGGATTGCACTCACTGTAACATTTTCATTCAGAACACAAAAATCGCGCTAACATTGACACAGGGCCCCTGTGAATATAATATCTATCAGGTTGGTGGCTAAGCTTCCATTGAAGCTGGATGTGGACCACCGAGTAGTATATGGGACCACAGGGACGCAGAGTACTGTGTCCAAAGGAGCATATAGCGCGCTGGCGTTACGAATTGGGTCAGTCAGGGCTTCCACTCCAGTGGTGTTTCTACTAAACAACTATGATATGCTGATTATCATGGCATTTTAGAGGAAATTTGGAGCTGTGATAGATATGGCGGAGGAAACCCTTAATATCTTGGGACAACATATTCCCATTTATTTTACCTCTAGCAGAATCCCAACAGATCCATTCTGCACAAGTCAAATCAATCTATCGTACAACGATGGAGTGATTTCTGTCCAATATTGATGAATGAAGTGGAGAACCAGAGCCCTTCCCAACCAGATTTAAGACTATAAAGGGATTTTGCTTTGAGCAGTGAGTGCTTTAAGCCTACCATCTGGACATCAGTGCATAGTAGAGACTGAGCTTGAAAATTGATATCCCTAAAAGGCTATATGGATAAATTATGGAGCCTCACCAGCACTCACAGCTTGAACCACATGTGGCTCCAGGGCTACTGCTCCCTGGTAGTGGAGAGGTGAAGGTACTGCTAGCAAATTTACAGAAGAGGACGATAATGATCCAGCAGCACCAAGTGGTGGCTTATCTAAAATTTTCTGCTAAAGAGTAAGTTCGCCATATTCATAATTTCAGATTGTGGGAGGATCTAAGACTACCAACAAATTCATCATTTGCATAATGACAGTGGTTCCACGGGAAGCACTGACTGAATTATTGGTGGTACAGCAAGATAAGTCTATAGCTTTATTTGAAAAATACCAGGTTATTTTCACATATGATAATCATGATTTTAGGTGCACCCAAGGGGTGGTACATTGTATAGATATGGGAGATCAACCTCCCATTTGATTGCGGCCTATTATATGTTCAAAGGCGGTGAAAGAGGTTTCTTCAACGAGGTAGATAAACTTATTGAATAAGGGATGCTAAAGCCATTAAATAGTCTGTGGGCATCGCCGGTGCTCATTGTAAAGAAAAAGGATGGCACAAATAGGGTGGTTATTGACTTATTAAAAGCTCAATAGGGCAACAAAATAGGATTCCTACCCTCTTCCATGGATTGATGACATGTGGATTGATTGAGTGGGGAGAATCAAATTCCCGCCATGAATCTGATATTGGGGTATTGGTAGATCAAATTGCCATCAGTGGAATGGGAGAAATGCACTATCATCACTTTGAAGTAGTTATTTTCATCCAACACGCATGCCACAAGGTTTGTGCAACGCCTTGTCTATATTCCACCGTGCTTGGATATGATTTTGGGTGAATTGAAGCTGTTCCTCATCTTAATTTACCTTGATGATATCAATGTGTTCTTGAAGACGTTTACAGAGCACCTTGACCACTTGTACTAAGTGTTACGCCGCCTCACTAATGCTAATATTAAAATAAAACCTCAGAAGTGTCAAATTTTTAAAGAACAAATAGAATACCTTTGGTTCATAGTGGATTCAAAAGGGCTTAAATTGAAGCTAGCAAAAGTGGAAGCGATAAGCAAGATGACCCACCCAACTAATAAATGGTATAAAGAAGTGTTTCTGGGGATGGTCAAGTACTATTGACAGTTCATTACTAACTTCAGTTGTGTTGGGGCACCACTTTCTTATTTGTTAAAGAAAAATGCCTATTTTGATTGGACAGAACAATGCCAAAACAATTTCGATGTGTTACAACTGCATTAGCAGGTGCATCCATTTTGCAATATCCCAACTTCAACAAACAATTAATAGTACAAACGGATGCATCTCTCTCCACTATAGGGGCAGTATTATCCCAGAAGGATGATGATGGCGTGAAACATCCTGTCACGTTTTTAGTCAAAGTTTGGACTGTTACAAATGAAACTAAACCATGACCAAGTGGGAGTACTTAGCAGTGATCTACGCTTACAAACAGTTTCAGGTATATTTGCATGGGGTAAGATTCCAAGTAGTGACGGATCATGCTTCCTTACCCTGCCTGCAGAATCTTTGTGAACTGGAAGGATGGCTCGCGCGTTGGGCACTAAAGCTCCAGGCTTATGATTTTGAGATTATACACCATCCGGTAGCAAAAAATTAATGTATGGATTGTCTTTCCCAACTACCAACGGTTGCTATCACAGCGGATTTGGCCAACATTATGTATGAGAAGATGGTGGTGAAAATATCATGATGAGCTGTTGCAAGTAATCAAGGTACTATATGGGCTTAGGCAGGATAATTTCCTACGTGAGGGGGAACTATATAAGCGGATTGGAGACTCAAAACTGAGTTTCCCTAAAACTTCTTTTAGACCTGCAATTATCATGAATGCCTATTAAGCAGTAGTACATGGAGGATTGCGGAAAATGTTGGAGTTTTTGCAACCCCGCTATTACTGGGAGAGCATGCATTACGATGTATTGGAAACAGTAAGTTGTTGCCATCAGTGTCAAGTGATAAAAGCCATTCCACAAGAAGATCACATACCAGCTGGTTAATCTCCAGTTCGCCTGACACACCATTTCCCTTGATGCAGTGGGACCTCTGCTAACTAGCGCCAACTGATCTAAGTATATAATTATCGCAATTGGTCATTTGACAAGATGGGTGGAGGCCAGGGTCATTAATAACTTGGGAGCGGTCAGTACTGCCAAGCTTACTATGGAGTGAGTTATACAGTGACATGGCTGCCTTCAGTTCATTTTATTAGACAAAGGAACCAGTTTCACTTCACACATCTTGCCTAAGTTGGACAAGTGATGGCGATCTGTAGAGTTTTGACCACCCCTACCATCTGGAATCAAATGGAATGGTGGAACAGGTCAACAGAACCTTAGTGAACATACTCTGTAAGTTGGTAAAGGATTGACCCTCATCATGGAGTACACTCCTACCTACAGCTATGTTTACATATAATATTAGCTATCATTTTGTCCACTGGTAAGAGCCCATTTCAACTTCTGTATGGTTGACATCTGGCTCTGCTGGCCTTTCTATGTTCTTGTGTAGAGGACACTGGTGGTGTGGATCATCAGCGATATCTGAAGCAACTCACAAATACATTGATCAAGTTACAAATGGAAGCCTACTACACCAGTTTGTCCAAGAAGATTTGAAATCAGGCAGGTGACCAGAAAAGATGAAGTTTACTTCCTTTGTTCGCTGTAGGAGATCATCTATTAATCCATGACCAACATGGATTTGGGCGGTAAAACAAGCTCTCTAACATTTGGGCTGGGCGTTTGAAATAATTTAGAAGTCTGGAATGATCGCCTACACCATTAAGGAACCAACAGGGGGGTCAGATTACCAACTGAGTTCACACAAAGTTCTTTTGAGCATACAAGCAACAAGAGGATATCATCTAGTCAAATGGGGGGCATTGTCAAGAAGTTGAGATGACAGGACAATACACTACACATTTCAGCAGATCAAAGCGGGATTTGAGATGAGCCTCAAAATTGATGGAAAAATATATGAAAAGCAAAGCAATTGAAGTGTTGAGCATTAGGTGAATCGAGGGAAATCGCACTGAGATTTTGAGATAGATGAGAACTCCTAAAAAAGGGAAACCGAATAGGAGACTACTAAGCTGAGGATGCATCCAGCTTGGGGACTGAGATTTAGAGATGAATGGAGGATTGAGGAGAAGGTCCTTTTCTTTTTAGTAGGTTGTTGCAGATATTTCTGCGATTATTAGAAGAATAATAAAGGTCAATAGGGGCGATTGCTCCATATATCATTTATTGGAGTTATATTATAGTTGACAATCTTTATTTGTTCTGATTTGGTGGCTCAGTGGCTAAGACCCTGTGTAAACCGACTTGGCAGAATAATACCTTTACACTGAGAATTAACAATAATTTGCAAGCTTAATTGGGAAGAAATTTGGCTGAGTGATTCTCAGTTTTCCAGTGGCTTATAATATTTTGACCATTTGTAAACTCTCTAAGCATATTCAAATAGCACCAACTCCTCTGGCCAATTTGGGCTTAATTTTCCCTTCATAATCAGAAACTTCAACTGAGGCAGGCAAAGGTAAAGCTGTGGATCCCGAGATCATAGCTTGTAGAGACTCTTCAAAAGAGATCCAGATAAAAACTAGAAAAGAGATGAATTAATATAATTTATCCAAGATTATTATTCAATAAAAATTCATTAGGCTAGGCGCTGGTATTTATATCTCTGTGGGCATTTCCTGGCCACATCAAGCACGCAATTTCAACAGATTATTTTTTACCTCATTTTGTCCCTTGAACTGATGTGACTGAGATTATTGCTAGGCTGATTGGTTGTAAAATACTCTCAAAATCAGGAGGATTTCATGGACAAAATACGCAATATGAGCGTGTAAAATTTTCATAGGATTTACTCAATTTAAGTTTTGTCATACTGCTGAGAAAATACATTTTCTGTGAAAATTTGGCGTCAATTGAAGAAAATGACGTACTCCTAATCAGGACGTCCACAGGCCTCTCCAATAGCACTAGGTACTCCCATTTAGGCGGTCCATGTGCAAGTGCTACATGCTGATTATGAGGATTGACATACAAAAATTGCCATATGCCTAATACTATTATTAGGACCAGCTCAATTTTTATTTTTGTTTAACAGCTGATAAAAACGATCCATAATCAGGATTTTAACTGGTTTTCTAAATAGCAATAGGTACTCCTATTTGGATGGTCCATGTGCAAGTGCTATTTTGACAATTACAAAGTTCAACATAAAAATTATGTCCAAGGCAGGAAGATTATTTAGTTTTTTTCATCTGTTGGTACATGGGTTTTTTAGATCTTATCTTCAGGTCAATATTAAACAATTTCTCATGCTGTATTACTGACCTCAGTCCCAATTAGTTGGAACTAATTGCCAAGTTTTGTTAAAGAGATAATTTTCCAGAATGTGCAAGTGTATAAATCCTGAGTTTTTGATAATATAATTAAATTGGCATTGCAATAATCATTATGAGCCATATTATTGGTATAGGCTTTAATTTGGGTATTAGATCAAGCATCAGGAGGATAACAGGCCCAATCTGTTGATTGTTGAAGGGTTTATTTTCTGGTCAACGGCAGAATCTAAATGTATGTATGCCATTATTCTAGTTAATAGGATAAGAGTACGAGCAATAGTTGAGAGTGGAGCACCAATCAAAAATTGTTTCCACTAAAATAGCGAAAGGCATGAAAAATTCACCAGATTGGAACATTGAAAGAGTATGTAATGTCCAGACCATACATCATATTGTGGAGCCTATATGCGCTACCAATTTGGTTTGGATCACTAGTGCTTTTATCTCCCATTATAGTGCTGGCTAATCTAAATTATGATATACCTATTGGGATGTAGTTTCTGAGGAAGTATGGGTAAACGCTCTTGAAGAAAACACCTTGACAATATTGTGGCAGACGTTGCCTTTAATGTATCAGCTGAAAAGATAAACCATTGACAAAGAGGAATGATTCTGTTAGACTGATTTATAATGATGTATTATATCCATCATCTATAAATTAATTGGACAAAAACAGAAAGTGATGCCAATGAAAAATTATGGAGAATTGTAAATTACCTTTTATGCCAAACACATTGAACACTATTCCATCTGGAGCTCAAATCATAGTTAACACTATTTAACAATTGAACTCCTAGAACATCTATATGAGGAATTTATCAATCCATGAAAAAAATTAAGGATTGAACCGTGGGTGGTGCCAGGGATCTTAACGTTGAGTCATGGCGAAATATGAGTACTCTTAGCCAATCTGGAAGTGAAGCCAATGATAATGAAAAGAATCAGATCATTGCATTTCTACACCTGTTCCAACGACAAAACGTAGTGCCTTTCATAAATTTGGATCATTTTCCAAAATGTGATTGCCTGCAGTGACTGCCAAAAGTGTTAACATTTTAGTGGATTGTAAGCAGCTAGCCAATTTAACTGATAGTTAGCAAAATGATGTGCTCCAATTCTTTGAAAAAAATTTGGAGATATTCACTCAGAAAGATCATGACTTGAATGTGCAAAAAATATACTCCACAAACTCAATACTGGGAAATACCTGTCAATAAAAATATATCTGTCTGAAGGTCAAGAGTTGCTGAAGCTGAGGTCAGCAAGAAATCAGCAAATTAGTAGTACATGGGTTACTTGTTCCGTCATTGAGCCCATGGAAATTCCAAGCATCCTGGTGAAAAAGAAGGATGAATCAAAACGAATAGTGATCAATTATTGCCAATTAAACAAGATCATTAAGAGAGTCCACTATCCAATGCCCCACATTGACAATGTGCTTGATCTCCTGGAGGAGGAAAAATACTTTTTGCTAAGAACATGACTCAGGATATTGTAAAATTGACTTGCCAAAAGAAGATCAGGAAAAAATTTGTGATAATCACCATGCAAGGATAATATCAGCTGACTAGAATGCCCCAAGATTTCTACAATGTGCCGGTGACTTTCCAGTAGGCTATGGATTTGTACTAAGCGACTTGAAACTATCCTGCATGCTAGTTTACTTAATCTATATTAACATCTTATGCAGGACTGTCACAGTTGGGAACCACTAGTGCTAGAAAAGCAGGACCTTCACAGATTACTTGGAGCATCTGGAGGAAGTTTTAAATGATTGGTAATGACGAATCTAAAAATTATCCAAGAGAATGCCATTTTTATAAAAGAGCCAAATACTTAGGTTTTCATACTCTAATGAATAAAAAAACCTCAACCCATGAAGATAGAAACTATTAAATGGATGTCAAATTTCCAAAAAGTGTTTGATATATTCAAATCTTTCTGAGGTAAGGTCAATTACTATTGCCAATTTATTAAAGATTTTTCTGAAAATGCCAAAACTTTATTCCATCTACTCAAGGATCCAAAAAAGGAATTTGTATCGAATGACTAGGCACAGAAGTCGTTTGAAAAGCTCTAAAACTATCTCATAAGCAGCCCAGTATTGAGATACCCAAACTTTAATCAAGACTTTATAATCCAAGAAAATTCCATACTAATGTCAATTGGAGCAGTTAAAAGTCAATCAATGCCAACTGAGAAGAACATCCAGTAGCATACACGAGCAGAACCCTGTTACCAGCTGAAGGAAACTATACCGTAACAGAGCAAGAGTGCCTGGCAGTAAAATATGCCTGTAAACAATTTTATCTGTTGATATAAGATGCTCTTTATGTCATAAATGACCACTCATCCCTACACTGGCTTCATAAACTGAAGAAATTAAAGGGAAGACTGGCACGCTGGGCTTCAAAGCTGCTAGAATACAACTTTAAAATCATTCATAGGCAGAAGCGGTGCATTATAATGCTGGAAAGCTGTTTTGATTGCTGGTTGTTCATGTGATCTATCTTCAGGATGATGCGCTATTTCAGAGGATGATCAGAGGAGATATTGGGTTAAACCCTAGAAATTCAGAACGCACTACAAAAGGCGATTGACAATACCAAATTCAAAACAATCAATTATAAAAAACTCTCAAAGGAAAACGGTTTTTATCTCTTAAACCATTTGAATGTACAGAAATAATTCAGCCATTCATGAGGTCGTTGGCCATGGTGGCCTAAAAACAGTGATTAAATTCACCAGTACTAACACTGAGAATCAATTAACTACAATGTCGCGGATTATCTAACCTGTTGTGTGGTTTGTCAAATTCACAAACCACACAAGAACATCTCAGGGTACTGGCTAATATGCCTTGAATTTTTTAGTGCATGGGTTCCATACATTTATGGAACCGTTGAGTGTCATCACTGAAGGGGTGAAGTATATAAATGTTGCAATAGTTCAACTAACCCAATGATTCAAAACAAAAGCCCAAAGTAGAGAATGATTAATATTGAGAAGTTTATACTGGACCATGTGATCTATCTGAACGGGTGCATTAAAGTTATCCTCAGTGATAGTGGGACCAAGTTTACGTCTTATGTAATTCCAAAAAAAACAAACTAATGAGAATATGGTGTGTTATATCCGTTACCTATTGTCCAAAAAAGGATGGGATGGTGGAAAGAGTGAATGTAACTCTAGCCTCAACGTTATAAAAGTTAGTCATAGGGGTAAACTCCGCTTGTGGAGCATATCTGAGTTTGGTCACATTTGCTAATAATATCAGCTATCATTTGGCAACCAGAAAGGTGTGTTTAAACTTTTAGATGGGTGAAAGGCACACATTGCCGCCAATGTTTTATTTTTCTGTGAAGCCAGCTTTGGGAATGAGTGCTGAACAATATCTATCCCAGCTGGCCAATATCATGATTGATCTAAAATCTTGAGCATCTGAATCTCTGATGAAGAGGAGAATCAACGCAAAGAAAACGGATAACCAAAATTGGCCTGCGGTGAAAGAATACCATGTGGTCGATAGGGTAACCTCTTACAATAACATGGGTTTGGGAAGAACAAGTTTGACACCCTATAGATTAGACCATTCAAATTTTATGACCAAGTTAACAAATAATGCCTATATGATCAAGTATGTTGAAGATGGTCAAATAGTTAATAGAGTCCACATGAAATACTTACAGTATATAGCTTAGAAAATTTATATAATAATAAAAAAATATATAAGAAAGAAGGAAAAAATGAAAATAAAAAGATACATAAATAATATATTAAAATTTTAAATTTTTCTTTGTGTGATGATGCATCTGGAGATATTCCCACCTACCAAGTGTAGAGGAAGGTGAAGACCATGATGGACATGAGTCCTGAGTATTGGCAGGATAGAATGGGTGAAAACTAGATCTGTCATAATAGTCCCTATTAACAAGTTGTTGGAAGGAACAGCTAGGGTTAAAACTGGATCCATCTTGAGTAATCCCGAGGTGACAGTGCAGGACTCAGAAAGGCCAGCTGAGGTGATCTTGAGAACAACTAGGAGTCGTTGAAACCCATCCTGGGGTTAGTACACGTTGACTGAGGAAGTCACTAAAACCCATCCTAGAGTTGGTACAGGTTGATTTTCAAGATGCCATTAGGAACCGTCCTGGGGTTTGTACAGGTGGACCAGTTCGTCTTTTTGGCAAGGATGTCCAATATGGGACAGACAACAGCATGATGTCACAGAAACTGCGCTCAAGAAGAGGCGGCTGCAGTTAGTAATCAAGGACAAAAAGTTACAAAGCTGAGCAGAGCATATGGGCGTTGAGTGTAGAAAGAGCCAAACTCCGCTGAGGACATAGAGATATGACAGCCAAATTTGATCACAGGCTTAGGCGGCCTCTATCTACAAGGGTTCTATCTTCCACTGGATAATCTGGTCAAGTGGGGGATATGTTAAAATTTCAGCTGACCAAATTATCTAATCCATTGACCAATTAATTATTTTGACAATTAGTGGTTACAATCTATTAACTTGGTAATCGTTGCCAACTAAATGTGTTAGTCTATTTTCATTGAGGATCATCCCAACGGCATTGAGCAAGAATTTGATGAGGGAACAACATTAACAGTCAATATTATGGGGATTTATTCATAGCGAATGGATAGGTAGTTGTCATAAACTACCTATGAGTTCTAACGCTTGTATAAAATGGTAAAATTATCTTCAGGAAACACAGCCTGAATTTTGATATCAAATTCCTGACTCTAATAATTTGGCCATATAAAACCAAGTATTACGTTACCTAAGAAAATCAAGGCAAAGATACCCGCCAAAGTTAGGTGCCTAAAACTCAAGGGTAAATCTAAATTAAGGAAAAAAATTAATTGATCCTAGTAGACAGCTGAAAAGCTGTGAGACAATTATACTATAAATACCCCCTATACCCTGATAAAAATTGATAAAACTTATAAATCTTAAGTGTTTACCATTGTTTGTGTAGCTTACAAAAGTATTAAGAGCAAGGATCAGAAATCTTGATGTTTTGATTAAATCTCCGCTTGACTTTGTGTGAAGAGAATAGGGAAGTGCTCCCTACCAGTACAAAGATATTTTTAAGAGGAAGAAGCACCTGGTTAGCGTTGGACCCTTTAACCAACTTGGCTTTTGAGCAACCAATTCTGATAATAGTCTTCATACTATTATTGCCTCAGGTTATCAATTTTCAGTCAGTCAACGCAAGGATAATGAATCTGTGCAGCTGAAATCAGGGATAAG
>JAKSZP010002275.1:0-18365 GCA_022478985.1 Massospora cicadina | reverse complement strand
CTTATTTAGGGGGAAGGAAAAATATAAGTTCCATGTAAGGATAAAGATTGGATAAGGTCCCATCTTGGATTGCCAATGGGGTTTTGAATAGGAGCAGTAGCCTAGTATAAATAGTTTTCATTTCCTACTAAATAAAGATCTCTCTTTTTCACTCATCTTACTATTTACTAAAGTAGTGATTGTGGCTGCTAGTAGTACTTGATGAGACAGATGATCTGAAAGTAGGCGTAGGATGATGCCTAAAATGACTGACGCTAACTATCATGACTCAGCCCTTCAAGGAACCCAACAGGAACACGGCCAACTGGCCACCAACTATAATGAATTGATGACCGTCAGCCATGAGGGTGTTGTAGCGTGAGAGCCATGGTTTGATATATATACTGTTATTCAAAGTTTACACTGCAATAAAGGCCAATGATGTTGATTAACTATTTACTAATCAATTGGCTTATAGGAATGCAAATTGCCCAAACTCCAATCATCTTGTCATTTAAGTTTTCAGGAAGAAAGCTGAGGTTTCTGAGATGAAAGTGTGTAATGATAATTTTGCAGCCTTAAATCTGAGATCAGCATCTAATGCCAAGTATATGATTAATAATAATAATTTACATATGGCTGACTGGCGACTAGTTCTGAGGATGAGTCAAATCAATATTTGGTGCTCAGGAAGGACAGATTATGAAGTAATAAGTTCCATGGGAGGATAACATTAGTTGAGATCCTAGATGGATTGTTGATGGGTTTTAAATAGGCGCAGTAGCTAGTATAGATAGTTGTCGTTCCCTCCTAGATAAAGATCTTTTATTCAACCATCTTATTTTTTACTGAGTAGTGATCGTGGCTGCTAGTAATATAAAATGGGATAGGAGATCCTCAAATTGGGAGCGGGGTGATGCGCCTGAGTGTCTCATGCTGCCAGCTCCCATACCTCAGCCTTATAAGAAACTCAACTGGAACCTGGCCAACTGACCATTAACAATGATGAGAGCTGATGTCCGTCAGCCATGAGGGTGGTGTAGGCTGAAAGCCATAACCCTGAGATGGGGATGGGCTTGCCAATGCACATTTAAGAGGGTCTGGCGCTAAGGCGAAGTTGTTGGCCTGCTGAGTTGGTTGAACGTGGACTTTAGAGGGCTGGTACGCCTATGAAGTCAAAATAGAAAGGGTAAGCAGTCCTCATATTGTTTGGCCTGGCACTGGCGGAGCTCTGATGTAGCAGATTGCAAAAATTCACAACAACTTGCTTATCAATCATTATAAAATATGTACTATAATCTAGTTGATAAAATTAATGTGATTTAATAGATTGACCAATTTATTCTTAATTATTCCTTTAATACATAATTACTTTAAAAAAACTACTTAAAGTAACCATTTCTAATGATTTTGTCATTTCTTTTACCAAAAAACAGTTGCAAGTTTTTACAAAACTACACTTAATGTTATGCCATTTTCTAGTGTCGTTGAGTTTGACGCCTGCCACCCATTAATGATTGGTGGTTCACCACCCTTAATATTTTTTAGTGTATGAAGTATGACAGGCTAGCTCTGCTACCACATCAAATTTTTTAATTGATTTATACCATCACAGGCCTATTCCTCCACTTCACAGGTTTCCAGGAGTACACTGCAGCAACAGTGCTCCCCAACATCAACAAGAAGTTTTTTCTTTGAATCAAATATGGAAGAACTCCCCTTACAGCCATCTATAAGATGGCCCAAGCATCATGCGGATGTTAGATTCATTGAGTTCAACCCTATGAGAGGAAGTTAGACCCTAGCTTTATAAGTTTTAGAAATAATGCCTTTAGGGGGAAGCCTGTTGTCACAGACTCTAGATGAAGTTTAAACTCGGTCTGCCAGTCAGGGTGCAAAAGCCCAAAAAGCGCCATAATGCTAGGGGCATTGCTGCTTGAATTACGTTAGAGCAAGCTGGAAGATAAGTTGCAATGGAGTGCCAATGTGCTGCAAGAAAACAACCCAGTAAAAATCAAAATGTCTGTGAGTAATAACAGGTTTGCGTATGGGTTCTTGACCAGGAAATTATAGAAAGGCTTGATGTGGTAGGCTCAAGTGATTATAGTAAATATCATTATATAAACTGGGATGATAGTAAATACGAGCCTTGGTGCCACATTGCAGATGTCACAGTGGGTTTGGCAGAGAGGAATAAGTTTGCTAGATAGACTTGATCTTGGAAAGATTTTATATAAAATGGAGAATTAACCATCAATTTCGTCAAAAGTGTTATGTCTGCTTAAGGTGATTAGTGGGGAATAGTTTGAAAGCCAGGATTGGGGCCCTCAAGATACCTTTAACCCAGCAAACTTTGAGCCGAGTGGGGGAAAACATTTGAACCAACTTGAAAAGTCAGCAATGGGCCAAGTCACTGTTGGCTCATCCACAGATTCCCAAATTGCTGATTTTCAGTTTCAATGAATGATGGCATCTCACCCAATGGGATGTGCAGGATCCTCCAAGGCCACCCCACATAGGGGCAGTCCCAAGAGGTTGGGAACAGGTTTTGGGCTCCAAACCCTCCCACACCCAGTCATTCTGGCGTCCGTTTGGCCAATAATAGAATATCAGATGGGGATTTCTATGCTTTCAGTGCAGGTATTAAACTGCCGGGCAGCATTTCTTGGCCTGATTCCATTGGTGAGCTTTTCAAAAAGATCCAACATTAAGAACTTTATTCATTGATGGTACATGCCCATTAGGCCTTGTTTCCTGATGATTTGGTGCTATTAGTTCTTCTGATGAAGGTTCATTGCCCTCAACTTTATTCAAACCTTTTATCCCAATGAGATTGCTGACTTTCTGAAAGCTCAGCACAATTCTATTAACTCGCTGTATTAATTTATCCAAAGTTAATATGGGACATGTGGCAGGCTCCTCAAAGGGATATCTGTTACCCATTGCTCATCCACCACATGGGCGAGGTTGCCATGTGAGATGAGAGGGACAGCTGCCCTTCTTAGACCCTTTTTTGATGGGAAAGGGACACCCCCAATCTCAAATGGAGGGGCCTCCCCCAGACTTACATTACCCTTCCCTTTTTCCAAGGGGGGCACTGCTGCTGGGGAATTGAGAGAGGGCCAGATTCTTATAGGCCTTAGGCAACTTGATAGCATCAGTATGGAATTTTTTGGGGGAGGACGGGAAGCATCTTAGTGGGTATCATGGAATGCCTTGATAAGCTCCAAGCAGTTGTCACAGTCCTGCATTCCAAACCAGCTGTTCATGTAGGCCGGATAGCTTTTTCATGCAACTAAATACTGAATTGATCAGCATGATTGCCAGGAGTCCAGGATGCCCTCAATTTCAGCCTCCTCCACACCCATGATTACAATGGTCTTTGGGTATGATGGAATCACGCCTTCAAACATGGACATCTGAGGACATGGAAGACCACATGTTGCTTCCAGTGGGCAAGAGTTTCAAATGAAAGGCTCCATTTCCCAAGTATTCTTCCACCAAATGGGGACCTGAGCGTTTACTTGCAAATTACGCGAGGGTACCTGAATTTGTAATTGGCAATGTCAAGCATGACATGCGAGCTCACTTTTATCTCATGTGCCAGAAGCCATCAAATCTGAAAATCATTTTTAATCACTTATGGCATTGATTAGATCCTCCTAAACCAGGGACTGTGTTTCCAAAATATGATGAGCGTGGTCAGCTGCAGCTGGAACCTCTCGGAGACATGAGCTAACTAAAAAGGAAGGTTTATACCCCAAGGTGCTTTGTATAGGAAAAAGCAAGTGGATGCGTGTGTACCATTATTATATTCAAACTGAGGGAAGGGAAAGTCATCAGCCCTGGTATCCTGAGCGGGCAACAGCGTAACACCGCAGATACTGTTCTAAGATCTGATTGGCCCATTCAGTTTGGCCACCCAACTGTGGATGGTACACAGTGGAGCGACAGGGCGTGATTTTCAGAATTGCCAAGAGCTCATTCCAAAACTGCGCCGTAAATTGGGTCCTTCAGTCACTGACAATTTCTTGTGGTAGCCCAAACATTGAGAACACATGACTCCCAAACAGGAGAGCAGTTTTTTGGAAAGTGATGGAGGAAGAGCATGAATAAATAAGAATAGTATAGTGAAGCTGTCTACGACCTCCATCTGCTATAAACCCTTTGAGCTGTGGAGTTCAACAATAAAATACACAGACAACAATGTACATATGCCCTCTGCTTATTGCAAGGATTTTAAGAGTCCATTTTTACCAGACCAATCTGATTTGGCCCATGCAAAAGTTACACATTCTTCAATCCATGCTGGTACATCCTTTGTCAGGTCTGGCCAACTATAGGTACGCTTAATTAGATCAATGCACCTCTTATTCCCTTGGTGATCAACATCAGGAGAATTGTGATGAGCCTGAATTACTTCAGCTTGAGAAGGAAAGGGACCCACACCTGCGACTAAAATTTGAGGAGTCCCTTAGCCAGAAAATAAACGGAATGCTTGGAGGAAGGGTTGGACAATTGCTTTTAAAAGTTTTACCCTTCAGCACATGCTGTCTGTGCTGCAAAGATTCTCAAAATTAAAGGCGCATCTGGTGAAAGATCTGCTGCTGAAACTGTGGGAGGGAAAAGAACCAAGTCGAGTGGGAATGACCGTGACGAGATCTGGCTCATCTGAGTCAGTTGGGCAATGTGCAGGGTTGCGGCTTAGAAAATCTGGGATAATATATAATGCTTCTTTCACAAACTCAAATTTTAAGTTGAAACTGCACAAATACTAGTAAGTTCAGGTTTTCCAGTGTGCCAACTTCTATGGTTTGTGGAAATAAAGGAGAGCTTGGCAATACGTTTGCATAGTCAGCTCAAGCTGAGCGCCCTACAGGAGATAACACCAGTGGATCAAGGCCCAAGCCACGGCTGTCAATTTCTTAATGTAGTTGGCTCAGGATTTCTCAGTAGTGGTACTGGCAGTAAAAATAAGTAACTGGGTGTTCCAAACCATTGTGCTCCTGAGCAAGACAGCCCCTACTGTGGCAGAAGATGCATTGCGTGCTACAATATAGGGTTTGGAAGGATCTGCATGCTTAAGAATGGGAGGCGACAAGAACACCTCTTTAATAGAATTGAATGCTGCTGGCACTCAGGCATCTAACGAAAAGGGACATTCTTACTTGTGAGCAGATGGAGGGAAGCGGCCAACTGTGAGAGTGCGAAGGAGAGATTCTAAGGAAAATGATAGTCCCCAAGAAGATCCTCAATTGCTTCTGAGTCATTGGAGTTGGCCATTCATGGAAGTCTTCTCGTTTGCAGGCGGGATGGCATACCCATCTTTCAAGATAAGATTACCCAAGAAGGTAACTTCTTCCCAATTTAATTCGCATTTTGACAGCTTGACATATAACCAGTCTTATGTAGGACTGCCTCTACCGCCTACAGGTCCTTTGCATGTTTGGGGAGGGTGAATGTACCAGATTTAATCAATATATGCGACTACGCAGGAAAATCTGAGGTCCCCTAGCATGCTATTGATCATTCTCTGGAATGTTTCAGGCACATTCTTCAGCGTGAAAGGCATCACTCAAAATTGAAATATGCCCTGTCTCGTCCATATAGCAGTAAGCCAAACCTGACCTTCCATCATTCAAATATGATTAAAGGCATTAATCTTATTTAGTTTTGAAAGCACCCATAACTTTTCAATCGCTTGGCCAATTGTCTGTTCCAATGGCAGTGGTTAAGTATCATGGACTAAAATATTTTTGAGATTTCTGTAATCCACACAGGGACAAAGGGAGCCTTTGATCTTCTTGGCAAAGACGATGGGAGAGGCCACTGGGGAGGTATCCTTGAACAACCAACCCTTCTTTAGCATGTCATCCAACCACGCATCAAGGGAACCTCCTTTTCTGCAGTATTTGTGTACTTTGGACAATTTATTTTCACCACCTCCACAATTGTCCGAGGATTCAAATCAAATTCCATATGTAAGGGAAGGCGGTTAGCCTTTTCATAGTCAAAGATGCTTTGATAGCCCATCAACGCAGTGGGAAAATCTTGTGGAAGGACAACAAGAGATATGTGGGATGTAATTGATCTCCAGCCTTGAGCTTTCGTAAGGATATCAAATAATGGAAACTCACTCTCCACCTGATCATTAAAAAAATGTCAACGTGTTAGACTCCAGGTGGATAATCACGTGCTGCCAACGCCACCAACCCACACCCAGAATCACCAGGAACACAAGTTTAGGCATTGCTGAGAAGCGATTGCAAAAACTAAACTGGTGAACTGTGAAGGGCACTGGACGCTATACTTTATAGGATGGCTGATAAGCTGACAAGGCGACCAACTCCGCAGGTTCCAAGTTCAAGTCTAGATCAAGCTGCTGGGCCAACTCCAGACACATGAAGTTGCTCGCTGCTCCACTGTCATCCATAACCTTGAAAGACACCTGGTGAGCCCCAATACTAATTTTCACTGGTAACAAAAAAAGGCGGGATATTGTTTATTGGCAGATATGGTCATTTCTGCAGACAACGAATAGATTGAAAAGACAGCTGAGCCAGAGCCCACCAACTCAGGAACAGGAGAGGCGTCAGGATTGGGACTTATTATGGATACTGATCTAAAGTTTAGAGCTAAACCTGAGACCAAGTCAGCAAATCCAATTATAAAGTTTCATTTTGAGGGTAGACCAAATGGAAAGTAGAGAGTAATGGAACAATTTGACCATGAAGTGATTCCTTCAAAGCCATATAGGGGCTGCTTATAAGATCAGCGATCAGCTAAACAAACAACAGTAGGCTGGCTACTAACTAAACGTTCATATGGAAGGGGGTTACCACTGCTTCACACATCTCAATGAGGATGGCAGCAATGTCCAGAAACAATGGACAGTCAATTATGTCAGGGAGACGGCAGATAATGTTTAGACTGATGTTAAAATTTATAGGGTCTCATAAATTGTTCTTGGTTGATATACCCTTAATTAATTAACTGCACAGGTTTGGTGTTGTACAATTCTCCACGTTGTCTGAAGATATGTATTCTTTTATTAGTATAGATACTATTATCCATAGTTGAATAAAGTACAAGTATTGGGTTCAACGCTTGACTAGTATTTCCCCTCGAAATACTTAAGATGTTCTATAATAGGAATTTGTTCCCTTATACCGCCTAACTTGATCCACACTCAGATCCTCCTTTACAACTTCTCTCTGGTTACACACGTCGTCAGCAATACCCAATTCAAATCAGCTTCTATTTTCTGGATCCACGCTCAGATCCTTACTCTTTATCCTAAAGAATCTCCCAATTAAAGCGCACAGCAATAATTTCTTTGAGAAAGAAGAGAGCTCAAAATGGATTCTGATAAAGTATATAGTATTTAAGTATTTAAGTAAATAAGTATCTTTATTAAGTGAATTCTTAGGGGAATTTATATTGGGAATTCGGCACCCAATCCTTGGTTGGCACCTCATCAATGAACCGCAGCTGTTGCCAATGAATTACCCATCATCATCTCATCAGTAATGGTCCTCCCCATCATGGCTAGGATTCCGTCGCTGGAGATCCTTAAGACCTAAAATTGGAAAGAGTCAGAAAAGTTGTCCCTAACGTTTTCCTCTTGACCCCATGAAACAAACAATATTTGGCAAGCGACCTGCTTAGGTAATGGGACTTGTTACCCATTAAGGCAAGTCATGAACCAGATGATTGATTCACTAGTTGCAGGCAGCATCACTCGCCTCACAATTTGATCCTTAAATTCCCAATCAATCATTGATAAAACCTGACCAATCCCAATTGCTACACCCGATAGTTAATCACAGATCAACTATCAGATGCCCCCATTTTGTTGGCAACTCTGCCCGATGAGATCTTAAGCATTCACCCAGATCAATCCTTGACAGATCTGACCCTGGCAAATTACCCAAAATCCCCCAAACATTGTTACCCCAAAATCAGGGTCAACTGATATCCAATTTACTTCGCTATAGGGAATTATCCCCTAGCAACCCCTGGTAATCTAGTCAGCTGGGAATATAAACAAAAATCCCAACAACTGGCCTGCCGGTCAGGGTGTAAAAGCCCTATAAAAGTCAAACCAGAATGTCAGGGGTATTGCTGCTTAAACGATGTTAGAGTAAGCTGTAACATAAGTATCAATGGAGTGCTAACGGGCTTCAAATATGAAAAACTACCCAGTGATAAACTAAGCTGTTGTGACTCCAGGGCTGTTGGGCCTGGGTGTAGGGAGTTCTTGGATCAAAAATATAGAAAAGCCTTGACTTGATATACCCAAGTGACTATGGTAAAGATCATCGTAGAGAAGCTGGCTGGGATGACCCAGTAAATATGTGGGCCATGCGGCTGAATTTTAGATGTAACAGTGGGTTGGGCAGAGAAAAATCTAAACTTGGTCAAATAAACTTGATGCTGGGAATTATTTTATTAAAAAAAGAGAATTGACAATCAATTTTCTTGGTGAGTCATTACTAAATGAACAGACAACTGATTGGGAATAGCTTAGAAAAGCGTATTATTTGGCCCTCAAGATTTGACCTAACCTGGAAAACTTTAATTGAGGGGGAAGAAAAACAAACTTAAATTAAACCAACTTAAAAGGATCAGCAATGGGTTAAGCTGCTGTCAGTTCATCCACAGAATCCTGAATTGCCCATTTTCTATAGTTTCGATGACTGGAGTGATGGCATCTTGCACAATGGGCTTCAGGGACCTCCCAAGGCCACCCCACATAGGGGCATTCCAAAGAGGTTGGTAACAGGTTTGGGGCGCCAAACCTGCCCTCACCTGGTCGCTCTGGCGTCCATTTGGCCATATAAGGAATATCTAATGGGGATATTGATGCTTCCAGTGCAGGTTTTGAAGTGGTGGCAGCGTTTCCTAATGTCCTGATGCCATTGGCGAGCTTTTCCTAAGATCTGACATCAAAAACTTTATTTAATGAAGATACACACCCATCAGGCCTTTTTTCCAATGATTTGGTGCTCTCAGTTCTTGATGACAAAGGCTAATTTATGTAACGATTGATTTTGTCTCAATTGTTACATTTTGACTCAGAGTCATATTTTCTTATTCTGAGTCAAATTGTTATAAAGATACTTTAGCTCAGTCACTTTGGGCGCTGGGTTGTACCTGGACCAAGTTGTAGATTAGGCTTGTATGAGCCCAATCAATGAATTGAATGAGGCCCCAAAAGGCAGCCTTTATAAGGAACGTCTGCCAATTCCAAAGCTCACTTCAGAATTTTTCCCCTAGCATCCCCTTCCTGAAGAGCATTGTCAGTTGCTCCCCAGATGAGCTCTGGTCAGTGGGCCCTTTTTATATCCTGAATAAAAATAAAGGTTGTTTTGGGATTAGCATAACTTGCTTACCTGTTGGTCTTTTTTGGGTGTCCAGTTTCGAGGAGCTTTCACACATTTGGGTCAGACCAATCCAGAGGAATTTGAATAACCAGCTAGTAGTAGGCAATGTTTGGCGCTGTCAATGCCCCAAATTTCCTCCTACTTGGTTATGCTGCTTTGGTTGCTTGTTGGTGCGCCAAAGAAACATTAATTATATGATGGTCATAAACTGGGATTTTCTATCCGTTACATTATTTCAAAGTCAAATGTGCACCACACGCCTCTGTTCCCTAGTTTGGCTGACCTCATTAGTCACTTGGTCCTGGTTGTCAAGAAACCAGCACCAGTGGGAGCTGGTGACTGATGGCCAACCCTGGACCTGAAGTGACCATTGGTTTAAAATCCCAGTGGGGCCTCCTGCTCACCAGGGATTTATTTGGCACCAAGGTGACCTGTCCCAGCAGGGCTCCCTCACCCACAGATGGTCCACCCAGAAAGGGGATGGCCGTCCAGATGCGCTGAACCGCAAGCTCTCTTTTGCTTCTGTTGGAGAAAGAGCCTTCCTGGTCAGGATGAGAAGACCATCGCCAACAGGAGCTTGGAAGGGGTGCAGCAACACAGCCACATGCTGGGCATGCATACTCAGGCTGGGTGGGCTGATTCTGGCAGCCCAGTCCCAATTTACCCTCACCATTTGTCTTTTCCTTGAGGGGCCCAGAGTTTATCTGGTCTAATTTTACTGATGCGTGAGGTAACTAGCCCCAGGAAGCCCTTATTGTGGCGGCCTTCCACTGTGGGGCCCCTCTTCAGTGAGGGGCCCTTCTCTAGAAGGGGGTAATGTAACTATTGAGTTCATCTCAATTGTTACATTTCTACTTGGATTCAGATTTTCTGAATCTGAGTTGAATTGCTTTAAAGATACCTTTTGATCAGTTGTTTTGGGCGCTGGGTTGTGCCTTGCTTGAGCTGTAGATTAGGCTCATATAAGCCTAATCAATGATTTAGGCGAGGCCCCCAAAGGGCAGCCTTTATAAGGCGCGCCTGCCAATTCTGAAGCTCACTTAGTACTTTTTCCCCTAGCTATCCTTCCTAGGGAGCATTGTTAGTTGCTCCCCATTCGAGCTCTGTTCAGAGGCCCCTTTTTATATCCTGAATAAAAATAAAGGTTGTTTCAGGGTTAGCATACCTTGCTTACCTGTTGGTATTTTTTGAGTGTCCATTTTTAAATGCTTTTTCACGGTTGGGTCAGATTAACCCAGAGGATTTTTCATAACCAAATAGTAGTAGTCAATGTTTGGTGCTGTCAGTGCCCCAAACCTCTCCCTACTCAGTTATGCTGCTTTGGTTGCTTGTAAGTGTTCCAAAGAATCATTAATTATATGTCGTTCAGAAACTGGGATTTTCATCCATCACAATTTCCCTAAATTTATTTGAACCTTTTGTCCTAAGAGAATGCTGACTCTCCAACAGCTTGGCACAAATCCCCTTAACCTATTGTATTAGTTTGTCCAAAGTTAATACTTTGACAGGTGGTGGGGTCTCAAAGATAGAGCTGTTACCCATTGCTCATCCATTACATGGGTGAGGTCACCCTGTGAGACGAGAGGGGAAACTTCCCTTCTCAGACCCATTTTTGGGAAAGGAAACACCTTTAATCCAAATGGAAGAGCGCTCCCCCCAACTTACACTTACTTAGGTTGTGACTCTCCAATAATAAATTATTAGTGAATGCCAAATTATGCTCCCCATTAACTTAAGTCAAGCTACTCATAAATGTTGGAATCATTTCTGATATTTATAATATATTTTAAATAAATAATGGACCTAAAGCCTCTTGAGGAACAATCACAGAAGTAAGTTGAGTTCTATGATTACCAGCGACTTATGCCAAATTGTTTGATTATTAATTTACCCTTACTATTTTAGATTATTATTAGTTAATTAGCAATTAATGACAAGAGTTTCCCTAAGTGAGGCATTTGTTTGCCCTCTATAACGTAGTATCTTTCCTCCTGATTATCATAAATTCTCGTTCTTTTACCTTTAGCCTTAGCACCTTAAAACATGCGAGGCTCCTTTAATAAAACTTAGTTTTTACCTTATTATAAATAATATATAAACCTCCTATTTAATACAAGTAATTTTAATATATCAATAATCAAAATCCCTTTTCTAACAAGGTCCAAGGTGGGTAAACTTAAGGGAAACTTTGGCCCCTTCTCTTGAGCAGGGGTATGGACTAAGCATCCTGCACCTGCCCCCTTATTGTGTTCTACTCCAGTACCATGCGAGCACCCTAAGCGGCCCGAAATCCTGACACTGGTGCTCGCTACAGGGGCCCTTGTATATCCCTAAGGTTCCACCTCTGCCTGGAGAAGGGTTAATTAGGAGGTGTTTTATTGCCACTAGTTCTTGCTAGCCCCAAGTTCTGAATACTTACCTTAACAAGATATGATTCTAAGAAGCTGCAAAAGATGTCAGGTTATACCTCCAGGTTGTAAGGGAACCTCTGCACCTCCAAAAGAGGTTAGTTACAATATTTGAGGGTAAACAGGAACCTCATGAGTACACTAAGGCTTCCTGTGAAGACATCAGCTTCTTCGTTGAGCCCCTCTGAGCGTGGCCTAACTGATGCAGGCCAACCTGAGCCTGTCAATCCCTAACAACCTTGAAGGAGGTGAACTCCCAAATCAAAAAATCATTTTGTTTGGGGCTGGCTGCCATTTAATAACACAATTAGAACATAAAAATTAGTGTATTAATTGTTTAAAGATTTGAATTTCTGCTCCTCATAAAATTGATTTGAGCCATTTCACAAATATCTGATGTAGGTGCTCGTTAATTTGAGTAAGCTACACTGATAATTAACAAATATGATTAAAAATTCTAAAGCGTACTCCCACTCACTTAGGTATAGCTACTTCTATATATCAGCCATTATTTATTTTCAGGTCCAATCCCAATGCCTTCAACAATGACGTTGATATTCTCAGAGCCTCTGAACCAAAGGTCAATAGATCAATCTCAGGATGCATCAAAAGGAATATCGCCAGCCAGGCGCTAATAGCGTAATATAACATAAGGGCCAATAACACCATAATCCTGTTTCAGGATTAGCTAGACAATATTCTGGCTGATCTGTTATAACTTATATTTATGGGTAACACTGTCAGACATTTGCCCTCAAAGCCGAGCAATAAGAAGGTTTTAGGTTAATTTCAGCCAAAAAAAGGAAATTTCAGCCATTTGCAATTATCTGAGGATATTAAGAGTGATTCTAGTAATAATGATGACAATGCTATCAGAGATATCAGCCAAAAGACCCTGGCCAATTCTCGTTGGAACCCCATTAATCAGGGTAATCCAGTTCAAAACCTACATGGCACTAATGGAAAAATTGAATGATCAGAATTTGCCAATTGCACATCAGACTTTGGGGAAAACAGCGGAAGGTACTCCCCCAACCATCACCAAGTCTGTCAACACATCTATGTGGGGACCACCCCCTTTTATAGGGGTGTCAAAGGTCCCCAAGGTGAAAATACTTTAGCTAGTGATGATTGGGTGAAGTTCATAAAAACCTTACTGCATGGGTTTGTGCTGCCCCAAAACCCCAACTATCAGTTTCCCAAAAAGTAAAATCGTTTTTCCCAAAATCTGATAGGATCACCTATCATATTACCTAATTAAGGAGCCGCTAAGCTATTCTGAAACTATCCTTGACTTCCCCCTGACCCTCAAAACAGCTAATACTGTATGGTCAAAAATTGAAAGGATTACTTTTTAGCTTACCCCCTCGCTCCCAATAAAACTATAAAAAAATCCAATTTTTTAGTAGTGCTAATTTTTATTTTTATTAAAATCTTTGTGGAATCCAGCGGAGTTAGCACCAGCGAGCACCCCAAAAAGCTGGATTCCTACAAACACCCCATGGCTGGTGACCACCACCAATTCTCTTTCCAGGGACTACCCCATTTCTGGCTGTCAGTGATGATGCTCTCTACAGGGTCATTCCATGATGCTGGCTCTCAATGCTGAAGACCTTTCTAGGGTAATTTCCCAATGCCACCTACTGAGGACATCTCCATGGAAAATCCCCAATGCTGGCACCTTATACTGATAATCTATCTGGGGCCACCCTTAGCTGGCCTCTTCAGCTGATGACCTTATAAAATAAGCTAGGTATTCAATTGCTCCATCTATAACCAACTATCCCCCTGTCAATTCTGAAGGTGGTAAAAAATAACCTATTAAAAAGCGTCCAACTTTTAACTGCGTCTTTCTGATCTTGCTGCATAAAACAACCAACTGGGTTTTTGTATTAATTTAAACCAACTTAAGTGATGGTTTGACTCATCAACTCCAACCCAACCTGCAGATGACGCCTAAGTTTGGCAGCCACTACTTCCAAAGATAGACCACTCAATGGTCTATATTATAATTTCAAATTGTGCTCCCCATTCTTTTGGATTGAGCTAGTCTGAAAGTGTTGGGGATCATCCCCAATATATTAACTGTTAAAGCGGCACCAGTGACTGAAGCCAAGAATGTCACCAATTAAACTGATCTTTAAAATATTTGGATTACTAGTGGATTGACAATTTGAAGCCTAAGGTTTCATTATTACTGGTGACTAAATGCCAAGATAATACACTCACTGACTTTTTAGAAGTTTGCTGGCGAGTTATGCTGAGGACAATCCCATTTCTTGAAGAATGTTAATAGTTCTGTAATTAGAGTGAGCAAAGATGATTCTGCCAACAAAAAAACTAAAAAATTTGTAAATTCTAATCACGCTCCTCATTCAATTTAGTTGAGCCAAGTCAAGGGTTACCAGTGACTTGATGCTGAAGATAAGCATAGAGCGTTGCCAAGGCCACTCACTGACATTTTTAAGTATACTCGCCATAAATGCTGATAATAATTAAATTAGGCCAAGGTATTTAGTTGTCTTTGACGCCTATATGCTTGCCAGCCATCCATGCCAATGTTTTTCAAGTTATCAAAGCAGATAGTAGCTCTATGCCACTTCTGTTCTTACTAGCACTCCCTGCCAAGGCTCTGTTACCTAGGCAACACATTTAGTTGCGCTCCTCCTAATTCTTACTGGCTAATGATGCTGTAATTTTTAGGTATCCAAACATTCAGTTGCTATCCACCGCCTATGTTTTTATCAGAAGTTGATTCTGATGATCTCTCAAACATGCCGGCCATTCAGTTGCCCCATCGCCTATGCTTTTACATGCCAGAAAATGCCAATGCTTTCTCAAATAAGGCAAAGCACTTAGATGCTTAAGCCATTTATCAGATTTTACCTACACTCAATGCCAATAATCTTAAAGCGTTAATCATTCAGTTCCTCACTGCTGATTTTTTTAACAGTGTAAAAAATTGGGAGCTCTGTGCTTTTACTCACAGTTTTAAACACCAACTGTAATCCTCTGGGATGCTCGCCTTGGCTCCCACTTCTACTGTAAAAAGTTCTTGATAGTTGCGTTGATTGAATTATCACTCTTGACTAAATCAGGGCAGTTATAGTATTAAGACTATCACTTAAGTTGTGTTTTTTTCCATGTTGATTATGAAGTCCAACGCTAAACTGGTGCAAGCCCTTCCTATCTTTGAAGGTGTCTTTGAAAAGACAGGGAACTCTTCCCTCCTTTCTTCTTTAAACTGGTATGAAACTCTTTCCTATTCTCTTCTTGCAGAGCCTGGCGGAGCTCTTGAAAGCCAAATACTTACACAAAGGATATACTATCCTTAACGTACTATTCTATGAGCAGACTATAAATTAATGTATAAAAATTTAAACTCAAAAATTTTATTGTAAGTTCTATCTCTATTTAAGAAAAAGCGAGGGTATTTATAAATAATTTGGTGCTTTTGCTGCCTTCCAGCCCTGAAACATTCTCCAGAGTTTAAATAAAAGCTTCCCTGAATCCATTAATTAAACCATAAGTTATTTAAGAGCGTAATCAGTGCTTCAACAACTTCCTGAACCCTATTACCAATTGGTGACAAACCCTGATTGACTTACACAAAATAATTAAGTTATTAAATTAATATTGACAACCTAATTAGTCACTTATTGTCAGGGATCATCCCCAAAGAGAATTAAGCAATCTGGCGTATTGATCCAATGTATCAACCATGGATGATTACCTAATATTTGTTAAAACAGCCCGCCAAACAATAGTTATCCAAAAATGATTACATATCACTAACATGACGAATCCTCTAGTGAATAAGCACCTATTATAATCTAAAAATTTGGGTAATATGGACATACCAAAGTTCCAACAACTGGCAACTGATGCTAAGCTTTTTACATTTAGGCCCTACATTCAGCTGCCTTCTGTCTCCTACCTTCCTGATGGCGCCTAACACTAAACTTACCTTTACTAGAACCCACAGTTATCTCCGCGGAAATTAACCTTTGACCCATATCAACCCCATTAAGTTTGGATTTTTTTGTTATACAAAAACTAATGCCACTCAGGATCTTAACTGTTTCTGTTGCCATACCAGACTGCATCTGAAAAATTTTATGACCCTATCCTGGCTCTTAACCTCCAGCAAGGCTTAAAGGGGGTTCTGTCAGGCATTATCCTTTTTATGAGAATTTCTCTTACTTGGGGTCGCAACTTGCTAATATTAAGTATTGGTGAATTCAGGATTATGCTCCCATTAACTTAATTTGAGTTACTCCAGAGTGTCAGGGATCATCCCAATAAATCTTAATTTTATTTTGAGTAATAAAGATCCTAAATCCTATTGAGGATCAATCTAGTTGTATTTTGAGTTCTATGACTACTGGCAACTTATGACAAGGATAGGCAATTATTAATTTACCCTTATTAATTAGAAAATTTAATGTTTGTTATAATTTTGGTGATATAGGTAATATATGCTGAGGAGGTTGCGCAGGGTAAAAGCTCATTGAGCAATGGACAGACTATATGGTGATTGTCATCCTTGAGACAACTTAATAATCTTAAATAATTATAGAGCAATTGACTCAACGACATTTCTTTACTTTAACTTAATAGGTTACAGCAGTTACTCTCTGCTCCGCTCTCACTTCTCTATTAGCAATCCTCCTTCTTCAATCACTTCATCTTGCTTATATATCGGCAACTTCAGTCAATACCAAGCTTTTGTCTTAGATATTTGGTTCAGCTGTATTCTCATTGGCTTCAGCAAAGTATACTGTTTTTTAAATTCCTTATTGTTTAGTTTTAGGCGATTTAATATATAATCATTGTATATCAACATCGCCTTATCACTTTATTTGGATGTGATTCAATAATTACCCTTCCTGGCCCAATATCACCTCATCCCAAGGCGCACAAATATTTTTAGACTGTAAATCATGGTCAGATGATTCTAGCCAATCTGCTGTGGTTATTTTGGGCTTATTGTCCAGTCATATCAGGATCTTGACATTACCCCCTTGACTGGACAATAAGTCTCCTATTGTTTATACGCCTGTAGGAACTTTATGTGCTTGATTAATGATCCAGCTGCTTGGTGGTCTTTGATAATATAGGCATCAACACCTACTTTCTCAATAATTTCAAACGGACCAATCTAGATGCTGGTTAATTTGTGCTTCCAACTAAACTCATGCTGGTCATGGAATAGAACCAGCTCTCCATCTTTAAACTGAGCTAGCCCACTATGCCATCCTCAATTGGTGGCATATTTTTTATCTTTTTAGACAGACTGAAGGAGTAAGCTTCAATTTGCAACCAAGCTAATTAATGTGTCTGCTAGGTCAGTCAAGTAAATTTGGGGACCATTCCGCCAGTATCCT
This sequence comes from Massospora cicadina, assembly GCA_022478985.1. NCBI lineage: Eukaryota > Fungi > Entomophthoromycota > Entomophthoromycetes > Entomophthorales > Entomophthoraceae > Massospora > Massospora cicadina. The sequence continues at coordinate 1,205 of JAKSZP010002275.1, read as the reverse complement.
CTACACAAGCATAAATCAGTGCAGAAGGGCAGGGTGTCATCCATATAGTTTTGAAAGGGACTCTTCCCCATGGCAGAATGGTAGCTAATGTTGTATGCAAAAATGGCGGTGGAAAGGAGGGAATTCTAACTAAAAGGTCAATCCATTACCAATTTCTGGAGTATGCTCACCAAAGTCCCATTAAACTGCTCAACCATACCGTTGGGCTTGGGGTGGTATGGGGTCATCAGAGCCCTGCAGATGCTCATTAGCTCATTCAATTTTGAAAGGATGTACAAGGTGAAGTTGGTTCCATTATTGGCAAGGACAAGCTGAGGGCAACCCTGTCGCTGGATTATGCATTCCACTATGAGCTTGGCCATTGTGACAAACCCCAAGTCCTATATCACCCATGCTTCAACCCACCTGGTCAAGTGTTCAATCACCACTATAATGTATTTGGACCAGTTAGCTCCCGTTGGCAGGGGGCCAAAGACATCAATGGAAACCATATGCCAAGCAAAATGCGGTTTCACTAAACAGTACGAGGTCTTCTGGTGGAGCAGCTTTTCCACTTGGCACTGATGGCAGCAGGAAATTTTTTCAAGCACGTCAAAGTTTATGCTTTCCCAATAGTACCAAGGGCGCAACAATTTCAATGCCTTACATACTCCACCATGTCCTACTGCCTTATGTGCACTCATGATAATGCTAGGCCATGCTGAAGATCATAGAAAATTCACCTTAGAGTCTCCAACTCGTTTGTACACTTCCTCAGTCTGCTGAAAGGTATTAGCTCGCATCTTATAATGCCTTAATGACTTGATGCGGCTCATTGTTATATTTTCCGCTGAGCATTTTATTGTATATTACATTGCTCAGTTCCTCTGTGATGGCAACTGTTGGCAGTCTTGACAAGCAATTGACGTTCTGGTGTTTTGTCCAGGTTGGTGGAGGATCTCAAAGTCATAAGCCTGAAGTTTGAAGGCACATTGGGCTAGGTGCCCTTCAAGCTCCTTGAGGTTCTGCAACCTGCATAAAAAAAGCATGATCCATTATGGCTTAAAATCTTTATTCATGAAAATAGACCAAAAATTGCTTATACGTGTAAATCACTGCTAAGCACTCCCGCTCAGTCACAGTATAATTACATTCATGGCTATTCAAGCTCTGGCTGCGGTACGCCACTGGGTGCTCCTACCCCTCATCGTCTTTTTAGGGATAGG